>AYEL01079002.1:0-35684 GCA_000484575.1 Olivierus martensii
GTTTTTGTGGGAGACGTAATCAAACTCAGGGAAAATGCAATTAATATTACGTATTAATATGATAAAGTTGGTAAATTTTAAATTTTTTCCAGGTTTGACCATTTTTTTTAATATGAAGGAATAAACTGAAATAATAACAAATTTGAGTTTGGCTTTTCTTCCATTTTTGTGGGAGACGTAATCAAACTCAGGGAAAATGCAATTAATATTCCGTATTAATATCATAAGAAATCCCAGTCCGAGTAAAACATATCTGGCAGATATTTTTAATTCACACCACTTTTGAAGTTAGGTAACTCTTTCTTATGATTAAATAAATTTTGAGCTATTTTTTATTAATTTTTGCAATTTTCTGTTCAAACTATCTGGCAACACTTTATATAGCAACAATGGACTCTTCTGCTAAGTTGCCAGATAGTTTGAACAGAAAATTGCAAAAATTAATAAAAAATAGCTCAAAATTTATTTAATCATAAGAAAGAGTTACCTAACTTCAAAAGTGGTGTGAATTAAAAATATCTGCCAGATATGTTTTACTCGGACTGGGATTTCTTATGATATTAATACGGAATATTAATTGCATTTTCCCTGAGTTTGATTACGTCTCCCACAAAAATGGAAGAAAAGCCAAACTCAAATTTGTTATTATTTCAATCTATATTAAATGTAGTATAAACCACAAAATTTTCAGATTTTTTGCGACACTCCCACAAAGAAATTTTTATCTTCAAAGTTGGTAAATTTTAAATTTTTTCCAGGTTTGACCATTTTTTTTAATATGAAGGAATAAAAGAATAAGGTTCATAATTTTTATTGTAAATCTACTTATGCTTGGGTAATGAGAGATTAAGGAAAAATTTTGTTATCTCTGTATGTGTTACTCTTAAAAACTCTCAAGTTATGAAAAAATGCAATCTTCCTCTGCCAAGTTTGGACTGCCAAAACACTAGTTAATCCTAGAATTTTTTAAATAAAATATACAAGTTTGAAAACCTCATTTTACATGCTTTTAAGTGATACTTATTCCACCTCTCGGTGCTAATCACATAAAAAACTACAGGCAATTATAAAAAGTACAAAATATACAAATTTTAGTCTGCCTCCATACATATTCTTTCTCATATCTCAGAAATTAAATTTTTTTTAAAGTAAATAATAATACTTTTGAGCCTTTGAGAATATACATAAACAACACACCAAAATTCATCAAAATCAAAAATCATGCAGCGATCACCATTGGCTGATTTAAAATGGAATGACCCTATTATTAGAATTTAGATATGTTCTCTTTCTTAAATTTTTAAATGTAAAGATTGTAAAAACCATTTATTTAAATATGTTAAGAATGACCCAATAACAATTTTTGTAAACTAGCATGAGAGCCTACATTAATAACATATATGTATCGCATATGGTAAACTAATATTAACAATAAGGTATAAATATAGATTCTATATAGATAAATACACAGGCATATATAAGACATGATTACAAAAATAAGCATAAAAACGTATAGGACAAAAATAACATAACATAGTATAAAATAGCCTGAAATCCAGGATAACAGAGTCCGCCCATGTCTAAGTACATTACAACAAAACACCACATCAGCAAAAGGTAAATCTAGCATCTTATAAGGGCAAGTTAAGAAAAACCTATAATAGTATAAGAAAATAAACAGGGGAAAGAAAAAAAAATTCTTATTCAATTTTTAATAAGTTAATAAAGAATTTTAAAATTAATTGGAATAATAAAAATTATTTTTCACAAAATGACAGAAATGATTTCTTAAACAACATTAAACTGAAGAATATCAAGAAAGTTCATTAATATCAAGAAGTCACATTAATATCAAGAAAGTTCAAGATTATAATGATATGAATACACTCATCCCTCGATTTACACGGTAGATACGTTCCTGGAAAAATCGTGCAAACCGAAGCTGTGTAAAACGAGATGCAGAATTCATACAAAATAGAAGTATATGTTCAATTAAACTGTAAACTGTGTAAATCGATCTAAAGAAGATAATAGAGGATATGTTCTTTATAACTGTATAAAATGAGATAAGGATTAAAGAAAAAAAACTGAATTGGCTCATTCATTTTTAGAGACAATTTAATGCTTATGCTTTTCAATTTATTTTTGAAAATGAAAATATAAACATTAATTAACACCAAATACAGTACAAAATAAAACAAATCAACAATATTCCGTACAAATAAAAACAATAAAAGAATTCAAATATAAATAGGCAAGCCTGAGTTGAATTTAGTTGAACTGCAAGATTTGGACAGTAAAAGTTAATAGTGAGCAATAAATTGTGAAAGCAAAAGTGGACTAGGAAGAGAACTGTGAGTTATTCTGAGTGATAAATTGTGAAAGCAAAAGTGGACTAAGAAGAACTGAGTTATTCTGTTTAAAGACATACAGATAAGTGTTGTATGAGATAATTATCGGATTTTGTATTGAATTTAGTAACTAGTGTTGTATGAGATAATTATCGGATTTTGTATTGAATTTAGTTATGAAAGTGGACTAAGAAGAACTGTGAGTTATTCTGAATTAAAGACAGATTAGTATTATATGAGATAATTTTCGGATTTTGTATTGAATTTAGTTATAGTGAAACAGAAAGTGGAGTAAGAAGAACTGTGAGTTATTCTGAATTAAAGACATAGATTAGTGTTGATATAATTATCAGATTTTGTATTGAATTTAGTTATATATAGTGAAACAAGATTATTTTGTTTAGTGTGTAAATAAATTGGGCTATACGAAAATATAGCTGTATTCACTCTTTATTAATCTCTACGAACTCATAAACACGCAAAACATAACAATATGACACGCAAAACTTAACAATATGATAATCTTTTAATTTATAAATGACATAATGCAAAACAATCAAAATAAAACCCTAATTTTTTTGTTTTATAAATGACATAATGCAAAACAATCAAAATAAAACCCAAAAAATTTTTTTGTTTTCATTTAAAAACCATGTAAATTGAGTTCCGTGCAAATCAAGGGATAGGTGTATATGCTAAAATAAATGCTAAAGCTTTTAACTTTAATTTTTTTCCAGACAATTTTCTTTCATTAAACAAACAAACAAAATTTCTAAAAATCTAACTAAAATCAATTGATTAGAGAATTTGATAGAAAATAAAAAAAAATCTCAAAACCAAACATATAAAATTCAAACATATTGTTCATGTTTCTTAATCAAAGATTACTTGAAATTTAAATCAATAATATATAAAGTAATAAAATTAAAGGAATTTCTTAATATTTAATTCTATAAGTTTTTTAATAATTGCAGTCAAATATTAATTTCTGTTGTAATTACAAAAACAATTTAACAGTTGAAATTTGTTCAGTCTCTAGTGAATAAATAATTAAATTATCTAAATTATAACTAATGATATAATACAACTTGAAAGCAAATAATAAAAAATTTACTAGTAAACATTTAATTAAAACTTATAATTGAACAAAGCCCATTCAGTAAGATAAACTGTTTAATCAAAAACATTTTTAGCTATCCATGTAGCCTACCTTAGTTATAGTATTAGAACTGACAGGCTACCTGGATAGCCAATAAAGTTTTTGATTAAATAGTTTATCTTACTGAATGGGTTTTTCATTTCCTTTTATCTAGATTTTACAGTAAGAGTTCTTATATTAATTATTTGCTATATCCATTTGAATTGATTAAATCAATTCAAAACAGATATTTCTTTGTTGTAAGTAAACATTTGAAAAGGATTCATATGACTCATAAAGTGCTCCAAAAATATTGAAGTATTGAAAATTTGGGTTCATTCTGTTATTCTTTCTAATATACAATACGGCCTACCCATCTATAGCTCTGCATCAGATACACAGATTACCAAAATTGATAAGGCTATTTACCACATTGTGAAAACTTTATCCAATATTTCTCATTTTTCACAATACAGCAAGGATACTATCTATGGAATAATGAAGATTAAATCTTTAAATGAAATGATTGCTTTAGCTGACTGTAAAATTATAGTTAAATATATTAACGGACTTCTATCACCTGACATGATTTATTATCATGTACAGTGTATGACAAAGGTTTTGACATCAGCGGAAAAATTTCGGCTTTCGTACAATATGCAAAAACTGATTGAGTCATTACTTCAATTGTTGATCGTTATAGGCTACAATTTGGGTTAAACCATTCCATCGGTTGATTAGCAATGGGTTGTAGCAGTCATATATAGCATTTAATTCATATTGCTTATCAGACCACTTTGTAATATGTGTACAAACCCTATTGAATAAAGCCCTAAAGATAGCCAGGACAGGATCATAACTGGCTTATAGGTTGGTTTTAGGTAGGCTTATAGGTACTAGAGTAAATGCTATCCTTAGATCTAAGTACTTCCCAGCTATATGGAAAGTTAAGCCTGTAAGGTTCCCCTTTGCACCGTGCCTTTTCGGATATATTAAGACCCATAAGGATCTGATCTCAGTACGTCCTATGGTTGATAAGCAGTCTTCACCACTATACCAGTCGGAAAAAACCATAGCCACTTGGGCCCTAAGACGTATGAGAGATTACCCGTATGTGGTGAGTTCTTCTCTTGATTTTTTAGACAAGTTATTAGAAATCGGACCACTGCCGCATGAATCCTATACAATTATGGACTATGAATCACTGTACCCATCTATACAGCAACCACCGGCGGCCCTTATGCTATATAGATTTATAGTTGAGCATCTTCCTCAATCTGAATGCCACCATCCTTTAATAAAAGATGTATGCCATATTATCACCTATAGTTCATACTATGTTTTTCGAGGTAGATATTATCTCCAGAAGATAGGAGTGCCTATTGGTGAGCCACTAGCAGGTGTAATGGCTGAGCTAGTGCTAAGGTTTAAGGAATCTTCTGTTTTAGAACGTTTTAAGTCTGAGATGAAACTATTCTTATGTTATGTAGATGATGTATGTGTCGTATGGAAGGGTATGAGATCAGAAGAATTATTGGCTGCTGCCCTTACGGACCACACACTTGGCCTACATATTAAGATAGAACAAGTTTCTTCCTCTGCGTTTCACTTCTTAGACGTGCAGGTGAATACGAAAAATGGTGAATATGTTACAAATGTATATAAAAAACCTACCTATAAGTCAGTTATGATCCCGTCCTGGTCTAAAGACCCATACCACTATAAGATAGCTGTCTTTAGGGCTTTATTCAATAGGGTTTGTACACATATTACAAAGTGGTCTGATAAGCAATATGAATTAAACGCTATATATGACTAAGGGAAAAAATACGGCTACAATTATAAATCTATGCTTGGTGTATGGGATAAAGTCTTTGGTTCCCTACTGAATGCCCCCCACGGAAAAAATATGGCTACAATTATAAAACTATTCTTGGTGTATGGGATAAAGTCTTTGGTTCCCTACTAAATGCCCCCCTAGTCTAGCTAGTAGACAACCTACCCCGGACAGGTGTAGATATTTAGACCTTACGTATGATAAAGTCTTGACTAAATTATGTAATAAGATGTTAAGGTCCTCTGAGTATAAGATAGCATGGAAGAGGGGGAGTACATTGTATAATAAGTTGCGAAATGCGAAAGATCCTATACCAGATAATAGGAAACCTGGCACCTATGAAATCCCCATATTTAATAATGATGAGAGATGCTTGCAATTTTATATAGGGAGTACTGCAAGGAATATATGTAAGCGAATTAATGAGCATAAAGCGGATATTAAGGCAGTTAGGCTGACCACAGCGTTGGCCTCTAAGTTTTATGAATCGAATATTGATATTCAGTGGGCTAACGCTACAGTACTATTTATGATGGGAGAGGGTTAACCACCCACGAAGCTATTCAGATGAAAAAATGTTTGATCTATAAGAAGTTAATTAATGATAATATTCCAAATGATTTACCGCCTTCTTGGAGATGGGCTGCCGTGAATAGAATATAGTTATGCTGTTGTAGCTTTCCCCTGTTTATTTTCTTATACTATTATAGGTTTTTTAATTATACTTATTATAGGTTTTTTTTCTTATACTATTATAGGTTTTTTTTAACTTGCCCTTATAAGATGCTAGATTTACCTTTTGCTGATGTGGTGTTTTGTTGTAATGTACTTAGACATGGGTGGACTCTGTTATCCTGGATTTCAGGCTATTTTATACTATGTTATGTTATTTTTGTCCTATACATTTTTATGCTTATTTTTGTAATCATGTCTTATATATGCCTGTGTATTTATCTATATAGAATCTATATTTATACCTTATTATTAATATTAGTTTACCATATGTGATACGTATATGTTATTAATGTAGGCTCTTATGCTAGTTTACCAAAATTGTTATTATTAGAATGTTGATATGTTCTCTTTCTTAAATTTTTAATTGTAAAGATTGTAAAAACCATTTATTTAAATATGTTAATCTTTGTTTTATTATTCTGATATTTTAAAAATTTGTTCGATAATGATATGAGAATTGTAGAATGCCTTGTTAAGTGCTGTAGAACTGATGATGGACTCTAATCCAGTCCGAAAACGTTATTCATGATTAAAAATCTTTGAATACCTTGCTTATAGTGCTTGTTTATGTTCCTGTAGACATTTATAGCAAGAGTTTGTGTTTATTTTATTTATATTATTATAACAACTTTGTATAATTTATAATTTTAGATATTTGTTCAAATATTCCATTATCATTATCTACTGAAGAAAGATTCCTTAAAATAATACAGCATTGTTATATGGTAAATATTCTTATGAAATAATAATAATTCATTTATGTTAATTTGAATGCATATTTTAAAATATGATAGTTTTACTAACATTTACTTAAAAGTTTAAAATAAGACACAAAAATAATTAGATAAATATTTGCATCAGTTTAATTAAAACTAGACTGATTCATAATGTAAAAATTCTATATCAAAGCAGATTGTTTCTCAAACGATTAATTAAATCCATTATAGATTTAAAAGATTTTTTGGCTGCAGAATGGTCCATTAAGTTGGCATGGTTAAGTAATCACAATGTAGACTTTCAGCTAACATTTGTTTTTTAAAATTTTTTGATATTTTTTAATATAAATCTTCTGAATGAATAAAAGTTTTTTCAGCAAGTATCTTTTTTTGTAATACAAAAAGAACTCATTTTTCTACAATATACCATTGATTTTTAAGAAATTTTTTATGTAATTTCTTACCTTCTTATCAAAATTATGTAAATAAATAAATTAAAATCAAAGTTTTATATTTCAGATACTCCTAAATCTTTCCTGAAGACTGCATTACTGCTTATGCAGAAATTTCTACTGATTTTCTAAAGGCTGTGAGAAACTACATCCAATATTGTGCTTAGTTGTGCTTGTTGTTGATGGAAGACATTTTGAACATGTCCTTGATTAGTTTTTGCTTGTTGATTAGGCTTTGTGTTTTCAATTTATTGATTTGAGGTGTTATGTTTTGGTATTCATTTGTTATTTACATATCAGAATTAAATATCAACCTTTTGCATATAAAAAATGTTTTTGTTTCATTTCTAAGTGAACTATTCATCTGATTTTCATTAAGTTTTTTTTATTGTGTTCAGGATTGAATGCTGAACAAGTTTGTAATTGGAAAATTTTCCCTATTTGCTGTAGTTTATAAGATAGGGTTTGCAAATATATTCATTTGCATAATCAGCTCATTTGAAAGTCACTATCAGATAGCTTATTCATGACTCCTGTTTGTTGGCATTAATAGATTTTTGAAATCTTGATAATTATCAAATTATTTGGTGGAGTACAGACTTTTCTATCCTGTATAATGGTAACCATATACAGTGGTACCTTGGTTAACAACGGTAATCCTGGAACGGATTACCGTCGTTAATCAAAACCGTTGTTATCCAAGGTGCAATTCTGCATAGGATTAGAGTACAGACTTTTCTATCCTGTATAATGCTAACCGTATACAGTGGTACCTTGGTTAACAACGGTAATCCTGAAACGGATTACCGTCGTTAATCAAAACCGTTGTTATCCAAGGTGCAATTCTGCATAGGATTTAATTGAAAATTGATTAATTTGTTCCGGCTCCTTCCCACAACTATAGTAAGTATTAAAAATGCAGATAAAACTCATTTAAATTGTCCTAAAAATATGGAAAATATCATTTATTTATTATATTTGTTACAAAAAAAATTAATATCAATAAAATGAATTGTTCATAAAAACAGTTTTTAATTATCAATCTTCATCAAAAGGGCAATTGGACTCACTCTAGAGTTTTTTGACAAACGAATCTGTAAACACTGATTAGCAGCTTATAGATTCAATGATTATTATACAGATCGTAAACACTGATTAGCAGCTTATAGATTCAACAATTATTATACAGATGATAAATACTGATTAGCATCTTATAGATTCAACGATTATTATATAGATAAGATTTGAGCTTTTGATGGCGAACGAACAGTGACTGCACACACACACACACCGAATTTATTTTCTATATGAACTGTAAGATCTCGGACAGACATTTTTTTTTCTTCTAATGGAATCTGAAACTGCGACGTCACACCACTTGCAGTGTCAAGTAATATATAACACAAACAAACAATAGAATCAGACTTTGTTCGCAGAATTTAAATAATAATCGTTTAGAAATCATCTTTAAGAAACTAAAAACTAGTGAACTGTTGCATGTTATCATCTTTAAGAAACTAAAAACTAGTGAACTGTTGCGCGTCTATTTTCATCTTTAAGAAACTAAAAACTAGTGAAATGTTGCACGTCTATTTTTATTTCATTACTATATGCTAATTATCATTTAAATATATTTTTATATGGGTATAAATTTATTAATTTTAATAATGATATTGTCGGATTTGAATTGATTGTGATAAAATATAACGATTAACAACTGAGCTAATGAATCATGTGATGTGATAACGAGATGTTTTAGAGCTCTATTTTGTCGAAGTTCACGAATTAATAACTGAGCTAATGAATCATGTGATGCGATGATGAGCTGATTTACAGAGCTCTATTTTGTCGGAAATTCACATAATCAGGAGTTGTTAACCAAGACATTTTTTTCTTACAGCCACTCGTCTTTAACCAAGTACGTCGTTATCCGAGGTGTCGTTATCGATATTGTTAACCAATGTACCACTGTATGTTGATATTGGGATCAGAATTTGTGACATGCATATACTTTAACCAAGTACGTCGTTATCCGAGGCTGTTGTTAACCAATGTACCACTGTATGTTGATATTGGGATCAGAATTTGTGACATGCATATAATTATCATTTCCATCAATCATTTTATAAAGCATTGTTTATTATTTTATCTTCTAATATTTGTTTTATTATTGTATAGTTGTGTTTTAAACAATTTCTATCAAAATACATATAAAACTTTTTCAAAATTTATTAATATAAATAAAAGGAGGAGATGATCATATGCTTGTGTATGTTAAATCATTATTCAAAATTTAATAAACAGTTTAAATAAAAATCTAGAGCTGGATAAATAATATAATAAAGTATATAAAAATGAGGAAGTTTGATAAAAGTTATTCTGTGAAAATATTACCAGAAATTTAATCCTTTGGTTTACACTTCAGAATGCAATGCAAAACCAGAAACTATTATGCTGTGAAGCAATGATCCATTTTTAGAAATAATTAATTATGAATATTACAATATGCTGTATATAGAAATTGTCTCATGCAGACTGACATTTCATGGTATTTTTTTGCCTGATTTCTATGCTTTGTAAAATATAATGAGTGCATTAAGATGGACATAACAATTTAAGAAAATTCTAATTTTTTTAAATTAAAAAAAAAATTACTACTTTTTATTCCTCCATTCATAAATGGTTGTACATAGATTCATAGTCTTTACACCACTTAGGGGTTAAACCTTATTTTGATTTTTTCTATAATTACCGATATCGTGGTTTTATATTAAGTATGTTTTAAGTTACAACTATGCCTACATGACAAGAAAAGATAAATCATTAAATATAATTTGTTTAAATTGCTGTTTAATTCTTCAATTCTGTAAGTTCCAATTTTCCAGTAAATTTCTATTAGCAGCTATTTAATTGATTTTATATCTAAAACATCCTTATTAGTTGATCCTTTGATTAGTTGTTTTCTGTTTATATAGATAGATAGATACGTTTTTAAATGACTTTAGTTATCATTATTTATTTATTTATTTATTTATTTTCTGTAATATCATTTATTGATATTTTTCAAATACTATTTATTTTTATAATTTTTAAATTTCAAATAAAATATTTTTTGCATTTGAATTTAATTGTATGCAATCATTTTTATATTAAATTTTTATATACTAATTTTTTAAATGAAGGAACTAATATAATCATATGCTTTCAATATTGATAATTATAATGTTTAAATATTGAATGTATATCAATATTTTATTTTAAACACAAAAAGTACATCACAGTTTTTCAAATTTTTTTTCAGAAAGCTGCAGAAACAGTTGGTAAAGATATATTTCCTGATGATGGAAAAGAGTTACAAAGATTTTTGATGGATGGTTAGATTTTTAGTTTTTCTATTAACAAAATTAAACAAAATAGTATTCTTTTTTTAGCTGATATTTTTCAGAAATTTGAAGTTTGCTGTTCTGCTTTATAGAATGGAAAAAATTTGACTACTGAGCAGTTAGATTATGAATGATGATACATTGTTGCCAATGGCAACATGTTCAGTTTTAACATAATGGTTGCTGATGTTTTAAAGATTCAAATTTAAATCAGAAAGATGATATGGTTAATAATCAATTTAAAATATGAATATATGATGTGTAGAATTATTTTTATAATAGGTATTGACTGAATATAATTGTATTTGATATGATTTAATAAAATAACCAAAATTAATTTATAAATAGAAAAAGCAGAAAAGGAAAAGCAAGATTAATGTGGAATTTTTTGTGATGAACTTAATATTTGACTTAGCATTAACAATGGATAAATATGAAGTTCTAAAAATAATTGATTCAATAATGCAGGGGTTCCCAAAGTTTTGCCTAGGTGGGCCAAATTTTAAATTCCAAAATATTTGGTGGGCTAAAAAAAGTGTTATGGAAAAATATGTTCAAATCAATAAAAAGTCAGACACAACAGAAAGATTTACTATAATTTTATAGCATCATCGTTCTTTATTTATGACAATAATTACTTTTTATTACAAATTGTACTTTATATCTTATTAAGTAATACATGTTTTGCAATTTTAAATGCATCTGAATAATAAAATTTTATTTAAATCAAAATACAGATAAATCTTGATTTACATAAAATTTTAGCAACTTTTGAAGATTTATCTGTATTTTGTAAATCAAAATACAGATAAATAAACATTTCAAAAATATACTTTATCCTCAATTAAAGAACTGCTTGGAAATCAAATGTTAAAGTTCAGTATTGTTTGTGTGTCACACTGTCAAAATTTTAGCAACTTTTGAAGATTTATCTGTATTTTGTAAATCAAAATACAGATAAATCTTGATTTACAGCAACAAGAATAAAAATAATAGAGCTGAAATTTTGATAGTGCATTATTATAATATAATATTGTAGACATATGCAAAACAACCACTATTTGTGTGTGTAAAATAGTTTAGAAAATGTAAATTTTAATCTTTTGAACATGATTTTTTTAACATTGTTATGGTGGATTCTTTTTGATGACTCAAGCAAGATGTTGAATACAGCTGGAATCATTGATACTTTCTAAAGAATTAATTCCAGTGTAGTAAGCATCTAAAAATAGTAAGAAAACAAGAAATAAGACCATATTATATACAATGCATATTATAGCAATATTTTATTATGCAGGAATTAGTAAAAATTTTATTTGAATCTGTCTTTATAGTTAGGTACATGGACATATATAGATACAGTAGAACCTGTATAAGATGACCAGCTCTGGTTCCAATCAAAACTGATCATTTATACAGGTGGTTGGCTTATACAGATTTATTATAATACAGCATGTTTAAATGAAACAAAATGATTACACTTGTAGGGGTCGGCAAACCCACCCTCTATGTGTCGTCTTTAAGACGAAGAATGTGATGACGCTGTTGAAATAACAATTAGTATTAAGTTAGAACTTAGAAAAAGACCTCAGCTCAGGCCGAACTCTGGATTGCAGAGTCGCTAGCCGTTAGGATTAGTTATAATTAGAATTATTGACATTCGTTCTAATCCGCGACTTTGCATAACGATAACACTTGTTAAATTTGTAGCACTAACCATCAGTCCCACCATTAACGATAAATTTCCATCCAGTTGGACCTATGTAAAGAAAATCTATTTATAGTTGTTTATTAAAAGTATTGTATCGCGTTTACCGTGTGCTATGGACTAAGAATTTGATAACGAATAAATTATACACGGCTTATGTTTAAAATAATTTATTATATATGTAAACAATGTATAAGGAAATCAAAATTGTACCGATAAATTGGTCAAAAGAATTTTCACACGCTCCGATTCTTTCGCTACTTATAACTAAAATTTTGGGAGAATTAATACTCAAATTTTAATATAGAAGTTTAATTATATTAAAAATAATATTATAATATACAAATTGTAAGTCACGAAACAATTCGTGACCGGGGATCAACGTTGTCTTTTGTTTATAGGAGGTTACTATAGAAACGTTTGTCTCCAAAACATCTGTAAACTTAATGATGCGAAAAGCATTTACGGTATATATATATTTTAATGGTGTTTAATCATCGACAAACAAGCTGGTCGAGGTAAGTCAATTTTCCTAATTCGATTCTGGGATTTAATTGCTTTCGTCACATTTACATTTTATCAAACGATCCGTAAAATCCCACCTTAAGTTGTTCCGAATATCGATATGAAGAAATTTTAGCTGTCATTTTTATCTCGAATATCTTAAATTCGGAAGTTATTAAAATGGTATTTTGGCGATATTTAAGCCAACAAGATTCGGTATATGTTTTTAATTTCATAATTCTTATTTAAAAAGATTTTGCGGAATGATAATTGTCGGGAAGCATTCATTGTGTTTTAAAGCAAAAATATTTAAATTTTTATATCAAAATGGTATTTTTTCTTAGAGAGAGAGAGAATGGGTTGCAACTCAACTAAAGACTTGAATCCAAACGCTGCCAGAGGATATCTTTTAGAAAATTTCAGCCGGCATATAGGAGGAATCAACTGCATGAGCATAAACGAAGATAAAACAATGTTGATAACGGGTGGAGAAGATTATACTTTAAAATTGTGGAAAGCGGATCCCGTAGCGTATTTGGGTACTCTGGATGGTCATACTGGTTACGTAACTTGCTGTACATTTCACGAACAGTACGCATTCAGCGGTTCGGCCGATAAAACTATACGCAAGTGGAATGTAAAAAGTAGACAATGCATATTTATTTACGAGGGGCACGAAATGAATGTAACTCGCATTTTGTGTACTCCGTGCGAAGTTTTGATTTCCACCTCGTTAGATAGCACGGCTCGAGCTTGGGACGCTCTGGCAGATAGTGGAACGGTAGTCAAGAAAGCTTGTTTGCAAATATTTAAGGTAAGTACGCTTAATATTCTTACCCTTTAAATATTTATGCGACAATACGATTCTTAGTCCATCCTTAATTCGTTAATGGTGGGCGAGAGTAACGAGTAAAGAATGGATGGTAGAGACGCAATAAAATATATGGCGTTTATTTTTAGAGTCATCTGAAATCTATCTTCTCTGTAATTTTTATACCAGCCGAAGAAAATCCACTAATGGGTAAAACTATTTATGACGGTGATACGATCATCACGGGCTCTACCGACTGCACAGCCAGATCGTGGTCATTAAAAACTGGAGAAAAATTGAAGGTATTTAGTATATAATGCTATATCCGGATTTAATAATATAATTGCGTATAAATTTTGATTTTTTTAATAGATTTTCGGTAATAACCAAAAAGTCAGGCACAAAGGACCGATAAACTGTATGGCAGTGGATGGAGAAGCAAAAAAATTGTTCACCGGTTCTGTAGATTCTGTGATTAAATGCTGGAACATCGAGACAGCGGAATGCTTGAGAGAAATGAAGGGACATAAGGCAGCGGTCATGCATCTTTTAGTAAGTGAAAATCCTTTTAATTTTGACTGAAAAATTTACAGGCTCTTCTATAAGAAACTTTCAAACAGAATTTTCTATCCATTAATAGTAATCTCCTAATCTAGTAATATTAATAAAAATTAAATAAAGAAATACAAGTATTTTTAACTACAGTCAAACCTCTTTAAGCCGCCCCTCTATAAACCGCCACCCTCGTTATTTGCCTGATGAAAGCCAATAACAAATCTCCTCCTATATGTTAAAACATGAAATTCCCTCTATAAACCGCCACCTCACTAAATCGCCAACCGCCCCTCATTTCTGGAGGCAAAACCATTTCATTAATAGACAAATCAGTTGTTTAAACCGCCAAAACAATCGAATGGCAAGGTCAGCCAACATAAATAGAAACACTAGAGAAGATGGCAATTAAGTTAACAGATAAATTTATCTGTTAACATTTATTAGACTGTAATTTTACATCTGTGACTATTCACATTCCTGTTTTCGAAACGAGCTATTCCAAAACTTTAAACGGATTTTTACAAAATAACCGTTTAAAATAGAAGAAGACTGGAGAGCCATAACCTCGACTTTGCGGAAGAACAGTTTAAACCGTTATTTATAAATCAACTGTTGTGAGTATAGTTGCTGTTTCTTACTCGGAAAAATGTAAAAAAACGACATTAGATGTTCACGAAAAGATTTCAATTTGTGAATATAAAAATAAAAATCTTTCTGCTACTCAGCAATTTAAAAATAAAAATCCTTTTGCTACTCAGCAATGTCATTCTAGTCTATATACAGTGACTCTCACGGTTATTCTTGCTACTCAGCAATGTCATTCTAGTCTATATACAGTGACTCTCACGGTTATTCGTACGAATAGTGAAATCTTTATTTATCCGTAATTAAAAATATATAAAAGTAATTCATCGTGTTTATTTTATTATTAATAATTTATTTATCCTGTCAAAAGGAAATTTAGAAAAAATTAGGAAAAAGCTATCAATAGTGCTTTGTCGCATTTCACTTTTACTTTTTATAATTTCTACAGCAAAGCAATGTTTGATGTCATTTAATTGAGACAACAATTTTTCTATTTTCTATTGTTGATGCCACTTTAATTCTTCAACATGTTTCTTGCAGGATGTCATTTGCTTAAGGCTGTGATTTCTGTTGTTTCTCCATTTAAGTTAGTCAGAATTTCTTTTTGAGACGATATTTTGTGAATCTGTGTTTTCCCTATGTTAAATTTTTCTGCTAATGCTCGTTCAGAAAGACCTTTTTACTGTCTTCAATCATTTTTATTCACTATTCTAAATTCAAGGAACCCACACACTTTAATAAAATTGAAACGTATATTTCGATTTTTTTAAAGTGTAATCATTTATTCAAAAAAACAACATATTTAATTAGTATGGAAAAAGCTATCAATAGTGCTTTGTCGCATTTCACTTTTACTTTTTATAATTTCTACAGCAAATTAATAAATTTTTTAAAGTGTAATCATTTATTCAAAAAACAACATATTTAATTAGTATGGAGAAAGCTATCAATAGTGCTTTGTCGCATTTCACTTTTACTTTTTATAATTTCTACAGCAAAGCAATGTTTGATGTCATTTAATTGAGACAACAATTTTTCTATTTTCTATTGTTGATGCCACTTTAATTCTTCAACATGTTTCTTGCAGGATGTCATTTGCTTAAGGCTGTGATTTCTGTTGTTTCTCCATTTAAGTTAGTCAGAATTTCTTTTTGAGACGATATTTTGTGAATCTGTGTTTTCCCTATGTTAAATTTTTCTGCTAATGCTCGTTCAGAAAGACCTTTTTACTGTCTTCAATCATTTTTATTCACTATTCTAAATTCAAGGATTAAATTTCCATTTAGCTATGTTTCAACATCCAAAGTGAATTGATAGCATCACACGTGTATGAGGTTACAATTGATTAATACAATTGCATAGAACACAAACATCCGGATCTGGTGCTGATTGTTTTCACTTTTTCTGCTTCCCCTATATCACTTCGCCAAAGGCCTTCAAGTTATGATTTTTAATGTTTTTAATACAAAATTTAATTATCATATCATAGATACAAATCTAAGGAACGTGCAGATTAAAAAGATTTCGCATTATAGTAGAAATGACACCATGATTTTGTTATTCCAGTGCTCTACATCATTCTCGTCTTATGAATGACAAGAAAAATTCACACGGTGTAATTTTTTCAATTGTAGTGGTTTGGCTTAAATGAAATTTAAGTTTAACAGAAAATTGTACTGATGTAAGCAATAAAGATAGTCAATTAGTAGTGATGTTAAATAATTATGGTAGTCATAAACAGTTTCACTTTATGTTTGGTCTATAAAAATGATGGTCGTGGTCACATTAGGGAGGTGGTCGTCTTATGGAGGGTCAAATAGCATTATTTCTATGGGAAAAAATTTGGTTCCCATAAAATCGTGGTCGTCATGTCAGGTGGTCTTCTTATACAGGTGGTTGCAAAGTCAGTTTCCACTGTATATATATATATATATCTTTTGATATCTTCTTTCTCTCTTATTTATTGTAAGAATAAGAAACTTTAACATTATTCCAAAATAGTATATTTATTTAGAATATAAGCAATTCTTTCCAGAATTGTTTAAGTGTAATTTTTATAATGTTAGCAATTTATTTATTTATACTTACCAAATACAACTTAAAGTTGAAAACAATTCTGAAATGCTACAGATAAAAAAGAAAGCAACACTCTGCTCCTTTAAAAAGTATGAACTATGTTGAATCCCATTAAAAACTGATAAGAGGAATAAAAAACTGAGTAGAATCATGGAGACAATCAGTTATTTATATAAAAAAAGATAAAACTTGAAGTTGTATGACAGAGGAAACTTTTTTGGTCCTTTACTGTCCTGCATAAGAGAATTTTCAAGATTTCATTTTCATGGAGTTGTCTAAGTGAAACATTTATACTAAAGTTTTATTTGAAAGAATTCCTTTCAGAAATGTATCTACTAGTTTATATTTGAATTGTTAATCATATCATATGCATTCTTAATTTTTATTAACAATCATATCTTCATTGGATGATTTTAAATAAAAATTTAAAATTATTTATAATTTTCATAATAGAAAACATTTTGATTTAAATTGTCTAGATATGTCTTTGATAAAATAGCATATACTGGTAAACAGTATCTTATTAAACTTGTCACATTAGCATTATACCAAGCTATCATAGTTGCTTTATTATTTATATTTTGGGGAAATTTCATGAGAACTATGCTCTGTTCAATCTGCTAATAATATAATGTATATGATTTCAAGATCTTTATGATTAATTACAAAAGATAAATTAGGTTTTATGTTAATATAGCAGATATATACAGTTTTGTTTGTATTAATACAAATTTTTTTTTAGCTGATCAATTGTCAATTGAATATCTTGGTACTTTGTATTATATGAAAAATTACATAATGTAATATCATCAGAATATCCATAAATTTTTGAGGAAGTAAGAGAAAATGTTTCATTTATATAAAGTATAAGTAAATAGGCACTGAGGGGAAATCCCTGCATAATTCCAATATTTGGATGAAATTGAGTAGTCTGTTGTTTTTAATGATTAAGCAATAATTTCTGTTGGTTAGAAGTAACATAATCCAATTAATTAAACATTGATCAATATTATAATCATTGATAAACTTATTTAGCAAAGTCTTATGTTTAACAAAGTCAAAGGCTGATAAGATATCCAGGTAACATATATACTGGATGGTATTTTATGGTTTTCTATAATGTAATTAGAAAATAATACTAATGTTAGTCATTGTAGATACTCATTTTAAGGCAAAATGTTAAAAGTGATAAATCATATTTTTGCATTAAAAATAAATTATTTTATTAAAAAATCTGGCATCTTTAAAATAAATTATTAAAAGATGCAAAAATAATGATCAGGTTAATCTAAAATAATGTATAAATTTTAAAATTATAGAGTGAAGAGGATAATAATAATAAAAATAATATACTGATTTATTGAAGTTGGAAAATAGATATATTGATTTAATGATAAGCAGCATTTCATTTGCTTTTAAATTCTGTATAGATAAAAATGATAAGTATAGTTTCAAATTGTTTTTTATAAATGCAATTTTTAAATTATATAGCCAATGAAGGGTTTGAAAACATTGAGCACATTTTAAAAGAGAAGGGTTTATGCAAACTTATTACTAAGAACAGGTAAATATATATATAGTCATATTCAAAATTTTAAATTATTATTATCATTATTATAATAATTGACATTTATAATTATAGCAAAACATCAAGAACTATGAAAAACAAAGTTATTGAAATTTATGAGGAATATATGAAAAGGTAAATAGTACTTAATTAGTAATTTTATGTAACTTTTATGCATAAAAGAAACTTCTATGCTTTTTTGAAGTATTTGCATTTATCAAAAGAGAAAAATCTTTAATACTAACAAGGAAGGTTAGGCAACTGGGAAATTCAAAAAATTCTGAAACTTTGTGTGCGAGTAGCGTAATTCATTCTTAACACAAAACTATTTTTTGTTTTTGCCAAATAATGTTATGACCCCGGAAATTCAAAAAATTCTGAAACTTTGTGTGCGAGTAGCGTAATTCATCCTTAACACAAAACTATTTTTTGTTTTTGCCAAATAATGTTATGAAGGGGTGGAGAACAATGAGAGAAAAAAATATATTCTGAATATTTACAGCTGCATTTTCATTTCATTTCTTCGGTCTCGTACAACCATATCTTTTTTATTGGCTACTAGCAATATTTGGATGCAAAAAAATCTTCTGTGCCCCAAGCAAATGGGGTTCACCGAGACGAAAGCCGTTATTATTTCGTTTAGACACTTTGGCTGTTTTACCCACGGTGCAGTCAACAAGCGATTTTTCTGTTCCTCGGTGAATATCTTTTTCACCTTTGCGTGTGGATCGCTTTAAATTTAGGATACTGCGTATATCTAGTTACTGTTTGAAACGCTAGCTTCATTTTTGACGCCTCTTTTTACACTCGTCGCTTTCTCTGTCACCACGGCAACAGACTCCCACCTTTTCATCAGAAAAAAGTGCCAATAACCGTGTTCCTCTTTCCATTTTGTGGCATGTTTTCAACTGCAAGAAAATTATATTAAAATTAATGCCTCTAACAAATTTTGTTTAAAATTACATTTTTTGCGAGTGTTTGAATCTAGAATAATTGGCAAAAATATTATTGGAATACAGTGACACAGTTCCACTGTACTCCAACAACAACTGTCTCAATGTTCCCCATATACATTTCAAATTGTCATTTTGGAAAATACCGCTTATATATTCCGGATAGAAAACTATGGTAGCTGGCAAAATAAGTACATCATCCATTGTTTGCGACAGCGTCACTGCAATGTTTACCCGATAAAGACTTATCCAGTCAGCTCTTCTGCGCTTACATGCGCAGAAGTACACGACCAAAAATTTACTTGCCTTATAACTTTTCAACTGTCGCTCCAAAACCAAGCTTCGGCGCATGGCTGCCATTTGCAAAGCGGATGGTGTATAAGGCTATAATTGCGGCTTTCTGTAACAGATAGCACTATTGGACAGTCAGCGATAAACATTTCATAATTGCGGTGTCTCACTGTTCCCCTACTGTATTAAATGAATTCCCTGTAGCAAAGTATAGTATTTCCAGACAAATTTTATGATTGGTTTGTTTTCACGATTTCTGGACAAAATATGACAACTGTATCGAGTAATCTCGTGTACAGTATACGGTTATTTGAATAATTAGCTATTAGTTTCATTATTTCCGGCCAAAATATGAACTGGAGTGGCCGGATAACCGAGTGGTAACGCGTTGGCCCGCCACACCAGAGGACTCGGATTCGCGTCCCGATTCCAGCATCTTCCTGAAAGTTTTTTCGGAGGTTCCCGGCCACCCCCTTCTTTCACCATCCGGCCCCCTCCACGGATGAGGGTGCAGCCCGTGGTGGGAACTAGCCCCGCCCCTAAGTAATTTCCCCGATTGGAAACAGGAGTAAAAAAATGAAACTGGAAACAACTGGAACAAAAAATGAACTGGAAGCGATAGAAATCAAACTGTTGAGTTTAGAGCTAAATAAATAAAACAAGAAAAATTATTTTATAAACAAGTTTATTTTTTACAAAGTTTTGAATTTTAAATGTCGAACAGATTTTTCACTATTACAAATATTAAATATTGGCTAATCATAAAAAATAATTTTGTACTAGGTTATCGAAAAACGCTCTCGAACAAAAAGAAGAATATCAATTCAAAAGAAGTATAAAAATGTAAAAGTCCAATCAAAAACGTGCCCGACAACTGCTGACGAAAATAAAGGGGACTAGGAGCCCTGGAAAAGTGCCCAGCGGTTGTCGATTTAATTTAAAATGAATAACTATAATTTTTCAAAACTGATTTCGTTGTTCCGCCCTCGATAAGCTGACTAAAACAGCTTAGCTAGTTCAAAACCTTAGCTTTAATGAACTGGTGAGTGGGAAACCAATCTGGGTTGGGCTGGCCAGGAAAACATCTGTTCACTCGCCCTTTCAAACGGATGTTTCTACCTAAGGTTCCGGATTACGAGTTAAAGCGAGCTAAGCCGCTTTAGTCGTTTCTTATCGAGGGCGGAACAATGAAATTAGCTTTGAATAATTCGTCTCTCAATTTTTACATCTTTTGATACTTATTCTACCAAAACATATACTCCTTTCTCGCACCAGTGTTTTTAAATAAACTTGTCCCATTTCTTTTTTCATTGGCACAGAGTGTAAATTCAAACTTTTAAAATGTCCTACGAGATGATTGTTGGCAAAATTGATCAATTTTTTGACTGGCAACGTATTAGTTTCCCGAAGAAAGAAGGTTTACCGAGCCAAGCGTTCGGATAAATTTTAGCGAAAATCATGGGCTAATAAAAATTACAAAAAAGGTAACTCGAAAACTATTTAAGATCAACATAAAAGTTTGCCGGCTTATACAACTTTTGATGCCGAATCTTATGAAAAATTCCTTATTGCTACAGAAATCCCCCGAATTATAAAAATAATTTTTATACAAATTATGCGGCTACGAGAAAGGTTTCAGCTAAAAACACCTAAGAACTTTTTATTTCTAAATTTCGTGATATAAGTGAAATTTGTCTTTCTCGACAAAAGTTTGCATATTTTAACAAAAAGTCGGCTTTGGCTTATCATCCTGGAGGATTCGCAGTTTTTCGGGAGGGGTCCGGGCCCGGCCCGTTGAACCTCATCGATTTACTCGAAGGCACATCGGAATTCGTAGCGTTGCGCTATTGTGTTCTATACCTACGGATAATCGATCGTATTACCCATCTTCGTGGTACTGTCCCGGCAAGAATTTTTCAATTGAAAATAATTTCTTACGTTAATCTCATTTGTAATTTCCAACCTGGTATTTATTCAAATGTTACATCCCGATCAGACTGAATTATAATACAATTGGTAGAAATTGTTTATTATTTGAAAGCCAGTTCGTTTATCGATATATGATTGTGACGTCACCACGCCGCCGAGGATCTGGCCACCACATCCCCAATTCTAACAAAATCATTTTTCCATCGGCTTTTTGTGTCAATTTTAATGTAGATTTAATCGAAGTATTAGGCCACCGTGACATTACGAATCGAAATCGTTCTACGACCTACGACACCTGGCCTAGACTAATACCATTAAATTTGCTCAAAAACCGAGGGTTTGTCAAAAACATAGCGCCATCTATTCACCTATTATTAAATTCTATGGAATTTTTGGATGGCTCGTTACTGTTAAATCAGTAAATTTATTTAAGTTGGGCAATAGCGGAGAATCCTACCAAATTTGGCGGATGCAGTTCCGAGATTACTCGACACAAATATATAAACCAACATCCGAAAATATATATATAAGATTATAATAATTTCTGATAAAATCCTAAAAATCTCGTAACGTAATAAAGTTTTTGAGCCAAATTTGATCCCGCAATATTTTCGAGTCGATAGTGAATAAATCGGATGGTTCGAGCTACACCATGCTATTTATATCTGCCAGGAAAAGTTTTGTACTAAAATAAAGGCGCAAAGCCAAAGGCGAGTATCGATAAGTAAAATATTTTTACAATTTTAAATACCGTATTTGCCAACTCCAATTTTGTAACGAGAAATTTAAAAAAAACTTTTTATTGTCAACACAATGGAAGTTTAAAAATAAAACACAAAACCCAATAAGTAAAGATATAGGATTAGGCGGTCGGACGGCTGAGTGCCACACAGGAAGATCCGGATTCGTCCTCACCATCCGGTCCCCCTTCACGGTTGGGTGCAGCCCGTGATTGGAACTGGACTCGCCCCCCTTAGTAATCTCACTGATTGGAAAGGGGCAAAAATATCCTGTATATATACCATGATGATTCAAAAAGGTTGTGCCAAAAGTTTAGACTTGTAGAGGATAAAATTCTGAGTAAAAAAATCTAGTGACGTTTTTTGATTCGAGGCTCCGTTTAAAAGATATAACGCGCGAAAGTTTTGTGACATCATTTCCATTTTGATACGAGACGAGAAACATTGAAAAAATTAAGTATTGAAATTAAATCTATTGATTTAAATTAACATAATTGTAACTTTAATTAATAATGTTCGATGTTGGCAAAAATAACCCTGGTCAGATATCTGCTTGGAAAAGTTCTCATGTACAGACGTTCCGCCGATCTATTATTACCATAAACGAGGTGCATATTCGCCAATTCTGCGTAAGAATAGTATTCGTAACACACTCAAAAAGATTGTAGTAAGCGATACACAATTACCAAAACAGGAAGAGTTAGCGATTTAACGTTCGAAAATCAATGCTACGTTTCATTTAAATAATCGGTGGCTAATTTAATAAACAATCTGTTTTCCACGCTCTAAATTTTTTAGGATAGTTTTTAAGTAGTTAAAATTTATAGATGATCTTAAAAATACAAATAAACATATTTGAAAGTGTTCTTTTGGCTGAACCCGAAATGACATCATAAAACTTTCGAGCGTTATATCTTTTAAAGAGAGCCTCGATTCAAAAAACGCGACTAGATTTTTTTACTCAGAATTTTATCCTCTACAAATCTGTAAATTTTGGCATAATCTTTTTGAATCATCCTATATAGATCAAACAGATAGCCGCAGCAGTAATTTTTTTTTTATAATTTTTTGGATAGAGTAGATTTCTCAATGCCGATATTTTTACAAATTTCATTTTTTGAACAGTCTCAATCATCAATAGTCTGAAGTTCAGTTTCAGTCTTAAAGTGCGCGACAAATATCGGCTATACTTGGCTATCCTAATATTTTTGATCAAATTTATGCGAACTTCGGTATCATATAATAATTAACAAATAATATCAATTTTTAAACCTAATAAATATAAATAAAATGTTTTATAATGTTGTTTATATCCTGTCTAATTAGACCACGTCTCTGAGGTAATATTCCCATAGATTTTTGATGATAAAGATTCTTTATTAAATCTATTTTGTTTACATTTGAACAGTTTAGAATGTGCTAAGGGTTACCTGTGGTTTGTAAGTAATATTAATCCTGTAATATAATGAATAAACAAATAGTTACCTATATGTTATGATAAATGTTATAAAATAGTCGCAGGATCCCAAAATCTTAGGATTAAAAGTTGCATAATCCTGGGATTGAGACTGTTTAAAAACACTGGGATTCCAGGAGTGAAGCCACTAATTGAACTATGGAAGATAAGGAGCTGGCACTACTATTTTATTTTTAAAAGTTAAAAAATATACAAGCATCTGCAGTATGTATAGTACACTTATTTCGTACTTGGAACAATAACTGAACAATGCATTTTGTGCTGCTATTAAAAGAATATGAATATTTCTCATATTATAAAGAACAAAAGATATAATGATGCGTGTATTTCTTCTACCAATTGCCGTATTGATAATGTAAAGCCCAGTGAAATAACAGCGCAGTAGATTCGATAAATTGAGTAAAAAACTAGTGTGATTAGATAAAATATATTTATTTTAGAGTGAGTTCAGAAAATTTCCACATGTGACTTGTGGAGATCACGAGACAACACGGTTTATCGAACGACTGGATCTCCAGCTGTTCGACAAATCACATTGTCTCGTGATGTGACATCGTTCTTTAGCTTCTCCTGCGGAGACTTCTCGGAAAATTTTCTGAACTGACCCGTAATTTAATGTAACTGTTCGTTATAGATTGTTGCTATTCATCTGTAAAATTTTTATTATGGCATATTGTGTTGTAGTTGATTGACTAACAATAATAAGAAAACATCAAATATGATTTTATCAGTTTCCTAAAGATGATCCAAGATAAATGGATTTCATTTGTATTTATAAATTGTAGATCAGAAGAACGTATGTACAATTAAACTGGGAGCAGTAACTGAACAACGTTATGCGAGCCATTGATATCAAACAAATAATTCCTGAAATAATGCAAATGTGGAATTTTTATGATTCAAAGCAAAATGTTGTCTTAATTATTTTATAACGTCTGAAAAAAATGTGAACTGAAATGACACAAAGTGAGATCTGAGTGTATTTAAAGATAATATTCAGTTTATAAACAAAAAGAAAAGTTTAAAACCAATATTCATTTTCAGGTTCATAATCGAATATTATATTCAGCTGGTGTAGATAAGATAGCTATGGCATGGATTATAGAAATAGGAGAGATTTCTAAGATATATCATGGTAATGCTGAAACTATTAGCTGTTTGAAGTACTTAAATGGATTTGGTAAGTTTTTGATAGAAATTTTTTAGTTTCAATATTAAATAACTCATATTTGTATTTTATAGTATATACTGCATGCACTTCAGTAAGAATGTATAAAGCTAAGACAAAAGAATGCAAGAGAGTGTTTAAAGGACATAATAAAACTATCACTGCAATGGAGGTAAGAATAAATTTTCTAAATATATACATCGAATTTGTTCTGGTAGTCACTACTGCTTTATTTAGGTAACAGAAGATAAATTATTTACTGCTTCTTCCGACGGAACATTGAGAATTTGGGACACAACAGGTATACTCGATGAAGATATTACATATGAAGAACAATTGGCAGCTATTGAAAGTAGAGAGACTGGTATGCAACCACTTCAAAAACCAATAAATGACAATGATTCAAGATTAGAAGATTTTGCTTGAAATTTATCTACTGAAATCTATTGAACAAATGTTATACAATTTTCTTATAAAAATTTTATCAATATAAATTCTTGCAGTTTGTATATTTGTATACTGAGAGTAAACATAAATGATTTTTGCATAAATTCTGGATTTAATATTAAAAATAAAATTTATTATTTTGTGTGAAGTGAAAGAACTGAAAATTATCTAATAAAATAGTTCTTGATGTAGTTGGCATAAGGAAAAATGAAAAATTGTACCTTTTTTACTAGGAAAATTTCTCTTCTGTTTCAATCTTTTACCAATCTATAATAAGGAAAGGCTATGTCTGTCTGTGGTAGCCAAAAATCCTCAGAAAATAACGATATGTTCTTGAAAATTTGTGAACCCCATCAGCTGTGGAAGTGTGATATGGATCATAGTATAACAGTGCTAAATATGGTCAAAATCAGATCAGGGATAAAACATATTTTAGGGTCATGAAAAAAAGATAATTAATCTTGCAGCTTTTTATTTGAATTTGTGTTCTGTTAATTCTTCAATGACCAAGAAAGATTTTATATTAAATTATTAAGGATAAAATAATCCAGAACTATTGAGATGGAAATATAATAAATAAACTTTATTCTAACGTTTGACTCACTTCAGAGATAAACAGAAATTCTAATTGGAATACAAAGTTTCATTTTAAAACATTCTAAATAAGAACATGACTTTAGAATTGAAAAACTGATTATAAATAAACAAAAAATAATATAAAATTAATTGAAGTTTACAAATTCCAACAAAAATTTATAGATTAATAATATTTATTATAATATAACATAAAATTTATAGTTAAGCAATATTATTTTAGATATTATATATTAAAATATAACAGTGAAAGGATATCTGTTCAAATGCTGATTCAAATATTCAAATGACTTTATTGTAATTTGTTTTATTTCAAAATTTTTATTAACATATATAACAACTGATAAAAATTTAATGGAACAAAGACTAAATTTGAATTTTATGAATGTAATAAATAAAGTATATTTTTTTTAGAGATCCAATTTCATATTGAAAATGAAACAGCAGCTATATATTGTTATAAAAACTCCAATACAATGAACTGTAGACTTATCTATATAAACTGTTATTCATATGATTCAATTTAATATTAAAAGGTTTATTTTTAGATTATAATTGAAGTATATGCCAATGCTCTATTCCTTTCAAATAATACAAAAGATGAAATTAATTATATAACAAACTTGACAGTGTATCTGACATTGCTCAGTAATTTCTGACACATCACGAGTAGAGAGATATTAATATCTAGTTTGCGAATGTTTTTGATAGCTACATATCAGTAGTCTAACTGTAAGCAAAGCTGGAAGAATTAATTTTCTGATGAAACAATGATGTCATACATTGGAACTTTCTGATTCCACTTGTCAAGTCATAATGATATTACACACTAGTGGTAATATTTAGTGATGCCACATTTAGAGAACATTTTTATGACATCGTCAATTGATATGTCATATGTCAGAATGTAATATGGTGACATCACTATGATGTCACCATAATGATAACATGACATCATCATCAAATTAATTCCAAATGATATAATAAATGAATTATATAGTAAAATGATACTTCTGCATGGTTCAAAGCAAATTTACCAGTGGCAGATTTAATTAAATCTTTCATTAAATCTGCCCCAAGTTGTTCTTTTGTGTTGGCCACAAGTTTGGTTTTACATGAATAGGAATCATTTTGTAATAATGTTTATTTACTATAATTGAAAGAAAAAATTCAGAAACATTAACTCTTGATTGTATAATTGAAAAAAATTTCCTAAGCAAAAACAAGACAGGATTTACATTAATAATATGCTTGCTCATGTTATAATACTTTTGTTTTTATTAGATCTTACATTCATAAATTTAATCCTTTGAAAAATGAAGTGAGAAGGGTATAGGAAAGCTTGAGTAAAGAGAAAAAAGATTTTATTAGTAGTAGTAATGACAGGTTATTAGTGAAGAGAAAGAGGGAATTTTTCCCTCATCCATAGGGAATCATGTTATAATGCACAATTATTATACTTTTATTTTATATTTAATATAATTTATTAATTTTATTTGATTTATGAAATGACTAGCAGTGTGTGCATACTACTACTAGGAATTGTTTGAAAAACAATTATTTTAAAGAAAACCAGTTTTTGAATATTTACATGTTGATTGCCTACAGTTTTAGCTATCAGTTTTCTTTAATACAGTACTCATAATCAGAAGATTCATGAACTTGTGAATCTGATGGTTTCCACCGTTCAATTTGAAAAATATAATTTTCTTCCAGATGTATTTAATACTTTTTTTGATATTATCTTACCTGTGCCTGAAATTGATCTGTTATTAACGTTCATTATAATGCCTGCAGCAAGGACTTCTTTGACTGAAAAATTATTCTATCAAATTTAAAATTATCAAAATCAAATAATAATAAATTAATTTATTATTATTTTAAACATAATATTTGTCAAAATGTAATATTATTTTAAAGCTAATTGAATATATTATTTTTCATCATTCCAATAAAATATTTATTGGTTCTGATTGATATTTGTTAAATATATAATTGCTAGATTATTTATAAATACAACTGCCTAATTTTTCACTTCACTACAGTTATGTAACTTGACAAATAGTTGCATTCATTAGAAAAAGTTACCACTTATTTAATATACAAATTTTCTAACAGAGAAAATTATATATGTATATTAAATAAGTGTATAAATTATGTCAAAGTCATTAAATAAAAAGAGGAAATTTTTGGGAATTATTGAAGTTCAGATATTGAATCCTATCCAACTATATGATTGTAGTATTGGCTGGATGACCATAGTGGAAGTGTGCTTGCTTCTCTAGAGAATGGGCTTAATTTCTAGGTCCCACATATTTAATTTTTTCAGGAAGGGTAATGGGCCAGTTCATTGAACCCCATCCTCCACATGATGGCTGACTCCACCAAGGGTGCATCGTCCTTAGTGGACATGGAAATGTCCTATCATTTAGTAAGGCAATGGGTGGAAAGTAGCGTTAAACCACAAAGGATATACAACTGTGGTATAATTAACAATGAAATTAGATACCATTAATACACTAGTAAATGGCAATGCTGATTAAAAAAGGAAAAAATTTCCACTATTTGTCATCTATCAGTTAACTTATAAAATTGATTGGCAAAGCCATAATTTAAAGCCTTTGAAAACTTTTTTCAAACTATACAGGGTGTTTCAAAAATATCTGGCCAAATTGTAAGGGGTGGTAGAGGAGCCCAAAAGAAACATTTTTTGTCATAGAATGTGGAGCCAGAAATGCCACATTTAAGCATTAGAAGCTGCTCGTCAATTCAGTCGATAACCCTCTGTCTGTGACGAAAGGTGCAATACCCACTCAGAATTTCAATGGCATCATCGCTACATGAATTTGGAGCTCGCTGACATGCATCTGATGTATAGGGCTGTGAACAGAAACTGACGAGCTGCTTAAAGATTTTACAGTGAACAATTTCTGATCAGACAACTGCCGAATCACCAAACGTTCCAGTGTGTGCACTAGCAACTTTGCAACAGTAGATCTTTCAGTGCTTGCAGATGTGAGGCTGGCCAGACACAAAGTTCCAGAACTTCTGAAGTGGAAGAAGCTGTCTTACATGCAATGCAGTTAAATCCTCCCACCAGCACCAGAGCTGCTGGAAATAGCCACAGCCGGAGTCATGCAACTGTATGGAGGACTGTACATGACAAAGGAATGCATCATTCCATTTACAGAGAGTACAGGCATTGCAACTGGAGGATTATCCTCACTGTATAGATTTTTCCCGATGGTATCTGCAGCAGGCTGTAGCACAGCCTGACTTTTGTATGTGTTATTCATTGATGAAGCTACATTTACATGGGAAGGAATTTTAATTGTCACAATGCGGACTGAGAATGAGAATTATGCTGAAAATGAGAATTAAGAACCTGAAGATGGTGATAAAAAGCCGAAAACGTTAGTTCTTTAATAAATATTGTTTATAGAATTATTATCTACTGCATTATAGTGCTTGAGTTACTTAGATTTTGAGTAAAGAGTTTAAGCAGGTAGTTGGAATTATGCAGAATGCGGACATTAGGCATACGAAAATCCACATGTGACAAGACATATGCCTACCAATGTAGATTTGCCATCATTGTTTCGACAGGTATGGTGCATGAATATTTGATTGGACTGTACATCCTACGGAGTTGCTTGTCCAGCTGCATGTATACCATCTTCCTGCAGGAGACCTTGCTGGAACTTCTCACTGATGTTCCTCTATCTGTTCAATGAAGAATCTGGTTTAAGCATGATGGTACATCTGCACATTTTAGCAGTAATGTGAGGAATTACCTGGATGCTACTTATGGCATCCATTGGATTGGTTGAGATGGACCTCTTCCTTGGACCCTGATTTATCGAGTATGGATTCATCTTCTGGAAGAGACATGCAAAGCATCATTTACAATATCCTCATGGACTCCGAGCAAGATCTTGACACCAGAATGGCTGTTACTAATGGAAACATTTGCAAAAATGCCTGGAATCTCTGAAAATGTAAGGCAATCCATGTACCATTGAAATGAAGCTTGTGTCATTTTAATGAGTCATGTGGTCACAGTAGATACCACATGATTCATTAAAATGTTTGTTGCATTTGATTTTCCTGTCTTTCATTTTTTCAAATCTTGCTTCTGGTGCAAGTGCTTAAATGCGTCATTTCCGGCCCCACATTTTACAACAAACGATGTTTCTTTTTGGGATCCTCTACTGCCCCCTTATAATTTGGCCAGATATTTTTGAAACACTCGATATTTCAATATTTCAGAAACTATATTAGTGTGGAAAATAAATAAATTACATAAATAATTACTGTTTAATAATTTTTACAAATTATTAAACAGTAATAATTTAAATTAGCCCATCATAAAGCAATCTTTCTAGGCTGAAGTATTTTGATACAGCACAATTTATTGGCCAAATTTTTAAATATTTCTGAATATTAAATTGTTAGATTTTTTAGAACATTTGTTCTAAAAATTCAAGAAATAGCCCAATTATTTGTCAGAACATCAGAAAGAACTTTTCTAAGTACTGGTATGTTGTTTACAGTTTAGGAGCTTACTGGATACAAACATATAATAGAAAATATATATAAGATTTTATGAAACAAAATATTATTATTTTTATCTATTAAAAAACTTATCTGTAAAACTATTTGGATACGCTAATTTTCTTAGTAAAACTAAAATATACTTTTTATGAAACATTGAAATGAAGATACAATATTATATAAATTAAGTTTTCAAATTGTTGCTAAAATTTCAATATTTGTTTTTCTTTTTTATTTACAAATTCTCTCAGATCTTCCATCTCTGATAGCAATAGACCATGTACACTGTAGGCAGCAGTACCTCCGCGCTTGGTATTAGTTAGGCTTACAAGTCAGTTATCATTATAGAGAAGCAATCATGCCGTATGACTGTTGCATTCCTCAATGTATTTGCAACACAAAAAAAGATAAAGGATATCAGTTTCATTCATTCCCTAAAGATAGTAATCTAAAAACATCTGGAGTATTGCATCAAACAGGAAAGACAGTATTAAAGCATGCCAAAGTTTACAGCTTGCATTCTCGCCACACTGATTACACTCCATCAAAAACAATAGATTAGTTACCATTATTACTTTTTTGATGTTATATATTTTGATATAAGAAACAGAAATTATTAAACATATCTGTAGTAAAACATAGGTCTCATGTAATTGATGCTTCAATCAACTTCAAATATTTTCTGAAAAACAGACGTCAACCTCTCTCTTCGCTTTATGTTGCCAATCTTTCTTCAAACTAGTTATGGATTATTGAAAGGTTGAAATTATTCAAATGTTTCCTTGAAAGTTGCATTTATTGCAGAATATGTACTTTACAAGTTTGAAGAAGCTTGCAATAGAAAATCTATTGTTCATGACATCAATTTAAGATTATGCGAGTTTAGAAAAAGGTGGCACAAACAGAGATAAAGTTGCATTTATTGCGGAATATGTACTTCACAAGTTTGAAGAAGCTTGCAATAGAAAATCTATTGTTCATGACATCAATTTAAGATTATGGGCCTTGGAGGCAGAGGACCAGGTGGACTTTCCCGATTTCAATGCAAGTAAATGGTGGATTTGGAAATTTAAGAATAAGCACAGAATTGTTTCCCGCAAGATAACAACATTCAGGACACATGGTATGCTTGCAGATATTGAAAATGTTCAACTTATCACAGAATCATTTGTTTCAAACGTACGGTCTGTCAGCCCAGCTATTGGACTTGAAGATATTTATAATGCAGATGAGAGTGGCTTCAATTTTGAAATACATTCTGGCCGAACATTGGCAAAATTAGGAGTGAAACAAGTTGAAGCAACAGTTCAATCACTCTCTTCTATGACACACAGTTACACCATAATGCCTATAATTTCAGCAAGCGGACGTCTTCTTTCACCATTGTACATGGGTTTGAAGGAATCTACTGGAACATTTTGTCCAAGAGTACAAGTAAATCTTTTCTGTCCAATTAATATTTTAATTCAAGCCTCAAAATCTGAGAAACTTGTCTGAACATTTCAAAACTTGGTTAAGCGAAGTGTATTTACCAAATACTGGCCGTATAAGCATGTTTCTACTTGACTCATGGACAGGACACTGCCCAAACAAACTACAGCAATTAATTCCCCAAGACAAGGAGGTTCAGTTTTCAACCATTTCGAAAAAAATGACAGCAATCATTCAGCCTTTAGATGTGTTTGGTTTCTGGATTTGGAAAAATTAAGCGAAGTGTATTTACCGAATACTGGCTGTATAAGCATGTTTCTACTTGACTCATGGACAGGACACTGCCCAAGCAAACTACAGCAGTTAATTCCCCAAGACAAGGAGGTTCAATTTTCAACCATTTCAAAAAAAATGACAGCAATCATTCAGCCTTTAGATGTGTTTGGTTTCTTGATTTGGAAAAATTTCATCTGTACATTTTCGGATAATATAGTTCTTCAAGAAAGAGATGTAACTTTGCACACCCGTAATGAAATAATTAAATTACAATCACTAGTTCACAATCAGCTTTCTACGCCTAGATTCGAAAAAATTTTCCAATATGCTTGGTTTAAAAGTGGATATGTAGACATGCATCCCGGCAAATTTCAAAATCCTGTAGATTTCGGTTTACGGAAAAGTCGCTCCCTGCATTTCGCCTCTGACAATTCGCCCCGAGCACGTTTCGCCCCAAAAACATTTCATCCCTGGAACAGTTCGCCCCCAGCCATTTTTGACCCCTGCACTTTTCACCTTCAGCACATTTTGCCTCCTGTAGATAATGAATAGGCTACAAAATTGCAAATATATTCAACAAGTAATGATTCTAATTTATTTTTGTTTAATATAATAAATGCACATTATTATTGTTTAAAACTCGAATTTGTATGCAATACATCTAAGGCAATCAATCAGAATATGATTTTGAAAAAGTTCGACTATTCTTTTGATATGCATTAGTTCATTTTGCATTTTAAATTAGGAGATAAACTAAAAACCGAACTATTGTTGGCTACAGACGACACAAAATCAGGAGACGAAGACCCAACCCTAATGAAAAGTAACTCCTCATGACATTCAATTCGCATTGCGAGTTTCGTATTTTGTTTTTTCATTTTGTTTACATATTTATCTATGTTTTCGTTATTATTATTATTATCCTTAACTGGAAATCAGTTAAAATTAAAATATCGTCGAAATAATTTTTTCTTTGTTGTTTTTTATTTAGGTCTTGTTACCGTAATAGCATTAATTGCATTAATGTCATATTGGTATAGTAACAGATAGGAGAGGTATGGATGCACTTTTACCCATTTTTATATTTCCGGAAAGTTTTTTTTCTCAACATTACAACTGCTTAAACTGCGTATTTTTTTATTTCGCTTTCTCCTATATAACGATGAAGCGTTTTTTGGTGTATGGTATTTTGTAAACATTTTAATACTGTATCGAAAAGTGCTTACATCTTTAATTAATTCGTTAATTATTTAACAAGTGCAATATCATTATAACAAGTCTACTTCCATATTATAGTTACAGTAGCACAGTTTGTCCCCAATTGAAGTTCGAGGATAAGTTCGGTGAAGCTTGTTTCGAATGGGTTTCTGATAACGATCTATGTTATTTTGGATTAGTAAATTATAGAAAAAATAACAATAATGCATTATAAAAAGCACAAAATTTATTTTTATCGAATTAATTTTGTTATGCGTTTTATATATATTAATTTATGTATAAATCAATGGCAGACAGATTATATAATGAAGTGTGTCGATTACATACGGCATAGATTAATGTTTAATTATTACAAAAATCATAATATTGAACACATTAAAGAACTACTAACTGAATATACTTTTTGTGGAGTGCCAGACTTCATAAAAAACGTAAAATTTGCGATAAATTGCTCCAAATTCTTAACTTTTTACCATTTAACTATATTATAATTAACTTTTTGCCTCGCACATTCATATTTATTCATTTTAAACAGTTTTAAAGACATCAATAAAAATTCCAGATAATCGAGAGTTGACTATATTTGCAATTTTGTAGTCTATTCATTATCTACAGGGGGCGAAAAGTGCAGGAAGTGAAAATGACTGGGGGCGAAATGTAGGGGGCAAATTGTCGGAGGCGAAATGCAGGGGGCGATATTTCCGGACCCCATAGATTTCTGTTATATTAAGCTAGAGAAGCATATACCCCAATGTGCAATTAGTATTTGTAGGATGGTTGCTTTTATATGCTGTGCCTGGTGTAAGTTATATTTCTGTTTCAAACATTTTTTTGAAGAATATCACTGCTGTACTGATTACAATCCGTAATTTTGTAGTGTAATTGCGTTATTTAATTTATTTCTTCAATAATAATAATTTGGCAAAAAATTTGCATAACATTTGTGTAAAGAGTAGTAAAAACCAATAATAATAATACTAATAAAAACCAATATTAAATAATAAAAACCAATAAAAACTAATAAAAACCAATCATTTTCTAACTTTCAGTCGTGTTTTCTATTGAAAAATAACAGTTAAAGCGTAACTTGAAACAACAATACATCAGTCAAATATACTAGCGCCTGTAGACAACGCCAGTAGTAAATAGTAAATCTGGTAATCAGTGCCGCCTGGATTTTCGTTTCAAAACGTTTTTTTTCGAGAGGTTATTTCACCCCTCATAACATTATTTGGCAAAAAACAAAAAATAGTTTTGTGTTAAGGGATGAACTACGCTACTCCCACACAAAGTTTCAGAATTTCCCAGTTGCCTAACCTTCCTTGTAAGGAGAAAAATCTTTTGATAAAAGTTATACTTTTAAAAAGATGTCACATATGATCCAGTATATGCATTATTCAATAATAATAATAATAATCAGTTTTTGATTATAAAAATTTCAAATATTTAATCAGAATTTGAGCATATGTGCAAACAAGAACAAAAATATTTATTTTTATTTTATAATATATATATTACAAATATGTGTAGTCAATTATCACATCATTATATATATATATATATATATACACATACATGCACATATATATATGTGCATATGTGTGTGTGCTGGCATACAAACACTTTCACACACTTTATAATATACACCTAGCCCTCGATTTGCATGGCACTCAATTTACACGGTTTTTAAATGAAAACAAAAAAAAATATTTTGGGTTTTATTTGGATTGTTTTGCATTATGCCATTTATAAATTAAAAGAGTATCATATTGTCACGATCTGTGGGTTTATGAGTTTGTAGAGATTAATAAAGAGTGAATACAGTTATATTTCGTATAGTTCAATTTATTTACACACAAAAAAATAATCTTGTTTCACTATAACTAAATTCAATACAAAATCTGATAATTATCTCATACAACACTAATCTATGTCTTTAATTCAGAATAACTCACAGTTCTTAATCGAGTTTCGCTTTCACAATTATTCGCTCACTATTAACTTTTACTAACCAAGTCTCGCAGTTCAACTAAACTCAGGTTTGCAGCTTGCCTACTTATGATTGAATGCTTTTAATGTTTTTATCTGTAAAGAATATTGTTAATTTCTTTTTGTACCATATTTGATGTTAATTAATGTTTATGTTTTCATTTTCAAAAATAAATTGAAAAAGTATAAGCATTAAATT
>AYEL01079003.1:0-59070 GCA_000484575.1 Olivierus martensii
ATATATTTTATATATTAAAATTATAGATCACATAAGATTAAAATTATATTTACTCTACAAAAAATTAATGTTATTTTACAAAACATATTAAATGTAAATATTCCTTGAGTTATGGTTATGGCACAATAAATTTTGTGATTTGCAATGAAATGTGATTATTTGATATACTGTTATTTGTTTTATATCTTGGTTCCTTTATTTTAAAGTATTCATAAATTTATTATATTGCAGTATTGTTATAAAATGAATAATGATAGAAATAATTAACACATATTGTGAATTTTTAACTTATATTAGTTTACAATCTGATTATCAGAACAAAACTCCCATTGTAAATCAAGTATTTCTAATACATATTGTGAATTTTTAACTTATGACCATATTAGTTTACAATCTGATTATCAGAACAAAACTCCCATTGTAAATCAAGTATTTCTATATGATCAAAAAGTTTAAAATATATATTAGTAAATAAGTTTAGTTATAAAAATATTCCTATATGCCAATTAAATTACTTCTAATAGTTTGAAATTTACTATGTTGATAAATTGCATATAAAATTTGAAAAGTAATGCAAATATAGTCATTTATGTAATAATTATTATTATTAAATTGTAGATTATCAGAAGAATCAAATTCATGGGAGAAAATAATAGAAGATGAAAAAGTAAAACTTTCAGATAATGAAAAGTATGTAAATTCATAAATATTATATATGTAGCATATTTTGATGATATTGATGATTAGTGTTTTAATTTATAAATTTATTTATTTTTACTTATATGTAAAAATAGATCAGTTAGTGAACAGCAACCAATAGTTATAAATCTTGAAGACAATTCAAAATCAGAATACAATACCTTGATTGCAGATTTTAATTGTATCAGAGAAGATTTGAATGTTGAGGTTTGTTTGTTGATTTAATAAGAGTATCTTTTTATTATTCATTAAATATTTTGTTTTTCATTAAAATATGTTTAATTCAATGAACTTAAAGAATTGGAATTCACAATATATTAATTACAATAAATTTCAAGAAATTAGTCTGTTGTTTATATATTCATTGGGATTTATTGAAAAATCATTTTATTTAAAACTAGCAGAAACTTTGAACTGCTTGGGCAGTTCATGGCATTGTACTTAAGCTTTTCTTTTTCTTAAATTATAATTTTTTAGATGACATTCAGGATCAACTAGCAGACCTTTGCCCAGCATTGCTTGGGCAGTTCAAGGCATTGTACTTAAGCTTTTCTTTTTCTTAAATTATAATTTTTTAGATGACATTCAGGATTTTCTTCAATGTATTCTGAAAATCTTTTCTGTATAGATACGTTTTCCATTTAAAATATATGTCTTTTCGAATGTTCTTTTCTTTATCTCTCTTACTCTATTAGAAAATTCTGTCAATTTATTCAATCTTCTAATATTTCATTTTATTGAATTAAATGCAATCTTTTAGCAGCAGGAGTTAATCTACCTAAAGAGTTCCCTCTTTTTCATTGCATTATGAAATTTATACAACTGTACAATGTACAAAACTTTATATGAAAACAACATGTGAAATGACATAGTCTCAAACAAAGAGCATCAAGAACTATGTGAATTAATCTGAAATACAGATTCTTCTACATAATAAAAACTTACATTATGGAAAATCATGAAATAATCACACATTGAAAATTGCTGATAGATTAAATAACAAATCAGTAGCTGCATAAATAATTCAAAATTTTTTATAAAATTCTATTATAGTAAGTCAAATTGTTGCATTGCTATGGCATTGATGGTTTTGTTTCTTCACATGTGTACATCGATGCATGTAGTAATGATACTGACAATCTTAAGGCCCTGTATAACTATACTGCATTGCTATGGCAATGCAGTATAGCCATTATTGCATTGCTATGGCATTGATGGTTTTATTTCTTCACATGTGTACATCGATGCATGTAGTAATGATACTGACAATCTTAAGGCCCTGCGCCACATGCAATTATCAGTTAGTCAACTATTTAATTGCAGAAGTGAGAACAAAGGACTCTTATTGTTTAATTTGCCAACAAAAGAGTTGCTAGTGGGTGCAGTCTCATTGGAGTCACTTGTTCTCACTTCTGCAATTAAATAGTTGACTGACTGATAATTGTGAGTGGGTGCGGGGCCTAAGGGACATTAGGAAATATGTTGGCTATTTCATAAAAATCTGTTCAGCCTACCTTGTCTTATAATTGAACATACATGCATAGGTATTTAGATTTATATGTATATGTATATATATATAATAGATATATATATAAATTAGATATCTATAATAGCCAAAATAGCACACTACCACGTGGTCATTAAGTCTAATCAAAGTTTAACTTAAATATATTATGGCTAAATAAGATAATGTACACTATAATCAATAGAAAATTAGAGAAAGATTAAAAGCAAACTTTAAAAACTTTTTAATATGAAATCTGAAGTTCAATAATTTAATGAAATAATATACAGCACAGTATTTGATATCTGCCAGTAATTTAGTAACTGAACAGTCTCATAGGGATTATGTGCAACAATCATGTGGTCATTATGAGCTAATGAGACTGTTCAGTTACCAAAGACACAATTATAGTAATCCAATGATATCAGACAGCTAACAAGTCACGTGGTCACTGTAACTCAATCCACGTGGTCATTAAGTCTAATCAAAGTTTAACTTAAATATATTATGGCTAAATAAGATAATGTACACTATAATCAATAGAAAATTAGAGAAAGATTAAAAGCAAACTTTAAAAACTTTTTAATATGAAATCTGAAGTTCAATAATTTAATGAAATAATATACAGCACAGTATTTGATATCTGCCAGTAATTTAGTAACTGAACAGTCTCATAGGGGTTATGTGCAACAATCATGTGGTCATTATGAGCTAATGAGACTGTTCATTTACCAAAGACACGATTATAGTAATCCAATGATATCAGACAGCTAACAAGTCACGTGGTCACTGTAACTCAATAATGTTGCTTGAATAGTGTCAATCTTCCATCTTGGATTTTATATCAAGTAATTTACGTCAATTACAGTATATAAAATCACTTTCTAATAATCAATGCCTGTCTTTATATCTTCCTGCATAAATCCCCTATCAAACAAAAGTTGTTTCATAAAAATCCATTCAGCCATTTTTGCGTTATAAGTGCACATGCATGCTCAGGTATTTCAGATTTATAATATATTTAGATATAGATGTTTTGTTTTATAATTGAAAATTGTATTTATTTATAAATGAAATCTTTATATTATACCAAAATATTAATTTAAATTCATTGAAATCTGTTACAAATTGTCTTTTAGTTATGAACATTTACATATATGAATATATTATTTTATTTCCAAATTTTTGAAAAATTGTACAAAATTTTAAAATCAAAATAGTCTAGCAGCAAGTGTGTTGTAAAACTATGTAACAATTAGTATGCTAGCACAATATTTTGCAATAATGAAACCATACTAAAAATCATCTCATCAGAATTGTTCATTTATTTCAGAAATTAAGATATAAACTATTAATTGATTCAATTAGTATCATATTGCTACACAATGTAGGTAGTTATTGACTTATGACAAAATTTAGTTTGAATCCCACTAGATCATAAGTCAAAGTGGTTGAAAAATTGGAAATGGCTAAATTTATGAATTCTCCATTATCAATATTTATTATTATACTAAACATTATTGTAATAAACTTAGCAAAAACAAAAATACAAAAACCAAATAAAAAAAAATTCTTTCATATACATCATTAAGCATAGATTCATGCATTGACCAATTACAGAATTTACCACTTAATACTTATGATAATGATTAACTTGTCATCATAAGTACAGGTAGGCCTCGATTAGTGCAAATAATTGGTTCCACGAATTTCTCTCACTATGATGTATATGAAAGAATTTTTTTTTAAGCATAGATTCATGCATTGACCAATTACAGAATTTACCACTTAATACTTATGATAATCGTTTGCTGTTTTATCGTCAAAAGTGTTCTTCCTTTTATCCATTTTGATACTTTCTCAATCATATCCATTTTTTGCTCTAGCATAATCACTAACCTCTTCTTTTTTTTGTTTCTTGTTTTATCGTCAAAAGTGTTCTTCCTTTTATCCATTTCGATACTTTTAAAGAAAATAAAAGTGTTCTTCCTTTTATCCATTTCGATACTTTTTAAAAGAGAAAAATTCTGTACTATACTGTATGTATAAGATAGCAAAGTTAAATAATAGTACAGTAATGTTAAACAGTTAATGGCAAAAAGCCCATCTTTCTGATATTTCACCTCTTCAAAATTGTGTGACCATTCTTGGACTGCTCCTCGTACGGTTTTACTCCCCTTCAAAATCGTGTGACCGTTCTTGGACTGCTCCTCGTCCGGTTTTCGAAAATTAAGGGTAATTTGTTAATTGACATCATAAAAGGAGGCGGAGCCAAAATTAACATTAATTTGTTAATTGACATCTCTCCAGTTTTACTAAACAAAAATTAACAGTAACTTGTTAATTGACATCATAAATGTCCGGTTTTACAAACCGAAAATTAACGGTAATTTGTTAATTGACATCACCGGTTTTACTAACCGAATATTAACGGTAATTTGTTAATTGACATCATAATTTCAAAATCGTGTGACCGTTCTTGGACTGCTCCTCGTCCAGTTTTACTAATTAACCCATTCTTGGACTGCTCCTCGTCCAGTTTTACTAACCGAAAATTAACGGATAATTTGTTAATTGACATCATATTTACTAACCGAAAATTAACAGTAATTTGTTAATTGACATCATAAAAGTCTTACTAACCGAAAATTAACGGTAATTTGTTAATTGACATCATAAAAGGAGGCGGAGCTATGTTAGTAAGACTGGTCTATGCTTACAACTCGCATTAATCGAATATTTATCATTAATTTGTTAATTGACATCATAAAAGGGGATGGATCTTTGTTAGTAACTTTAATTTGTTAATTGACATCATAAAAGGGGACGGACCTTTGTTAGTAAGATAATTTGTTAATTGACATCATAAAAGGAGGCGGAGCTTTGTTAGTAAGATGGTCTATGCTTACAACTCGCATTAATTGAATATTTGCTCTCACTAACTGATCGTAAAAGGAGGCGGAGCTTTGTTAGTAAGACTGGTCTATGCTTACAACTTGCTTTAATCGAATATTTGCTCGGACTAAGTGAAAAACGGTATCATTTTAAATTAATCGAATATTTGCTCGCACTAACTGAAAAATGGTATCAATTTTAAAAGAGGCGAAGCTTTGTTAGTAAGACTGGTCTATGCTTACAACTCGCATTTGACATCATTAAAGGGGACGGACCTTTGTTAGTAAGACTGGTCTATGCTTACAACTCACATTAATGAAAATTTGCTCGCACTAACTGAAAAACGGTATCATTTTTATAAGTCGCCGAGCTTTGTTAGTAAGACTGGTCTATGCTTACAACTCGCATTAATCGACAGCTTTGTTAGTAAGACTGGTCTATGCTTACAACTCGCATTAATCGAATATTTGCTCGCACTAAGTGAAAAACGGTATCATTTTTATAAGTCGCACTAATCGAATATCGTAACTGAAAAACGGTATCAATTTTATAAGTTGAGATCGGAAGAGCGTCGTGTAGGGTCTATGCTTACAACTCGCATTAATCGAATATTTGCTCGCACTAACTAGTCTATGCTTACAACTCACATTAATCGAATATTTGCTCGCACTAACTGGAAAACGGTATTAATTTTATAAGTCGCACTAATCGCATTATTCGAACTTGCACTAATCGAGGCCTACCTGTATAAGTCACTAATATTCTGCAGAACCTAGTTTGGGAAACGCTACTCTAAAGTATACATTTAAATTCATGCAGTTTCAGATTTAAGAAAATTTACAGGAAAAAAAAAATACATAGTTTAAGTATAATGTAATAAATTAATTTATAGATTGTTTAATTTGTTATGTATCCATAATATTCTCAGGAATGTATATATATATATGTATATATATTTACAGGGTGATTCAAAAAAATGTATACACACTTTGAACTGTCATAGAAAATTTATTTTCTTACCTACAAGTTTAAATTTCTGAGAAAAGAAAGACTACAGTCCAATTGGAAAAATAAGTGTACTTCCTGGTCAAACTGAATGTTCCAAATGGTTAAAGTAAATGTTTAAAATGGTCTTCTTCAGCATTGATACATTTCTGAGTACGAGTCACAACTGATTCTGTACTTCGCACCAAAGTGTCCAATGGGATTTCTGCACACACTACTTAAATCTCATCCCAAAGTGTCCCCAGGTTAAGTGATTTACGACAGTACACCTCATTTGTCCCCAGGTTAACTGATTTACGACAGTACACCTCATCTTTTAACGAGTTTCCTGCACGCTTTCCAGACTTTACATTGCTTGATTTTTTCTTATGGGGCACATTAAAAGATGAGGTTTACCGTTGTAAACCACGTAATCTGGACATACTTTGGGATGAGATTCAAGTACTGTGTGCAGAAATCCCATTGGACATTTTGGTGCGAAGTACGGAATCAGTCGTGACTCATATTCAGAAATGTATTAATGCTGAAGACCACCATTTTGAACATTTACTTTAACCATTTGGAATATTCAGTTTGACCAGAAAGTACATTTATTTTTCCAATTGAACTATAGTCTTTCCTTTCCAGAAATTTAACTTTGTAGGTAGGAAAATAAATTTTCTATGACAGTTCAAAATGTGTATACATTTTTTGAATCACCCTGTATATATAAAATGAAATCCATGTTTGTTTGCTGTCTGTCTGTTCTGCAAAGGCTTTTGCACTGTTTGATCCCTCCAAACCAAACTTTGCATAGAGACTTCCCTCGACCTGGCAGGTAACATAGGTTACCCTGAATCAAGATTGCCTCACAGGATGGGGCATTTTAAGGTGAAACAAAAGTGCTTTCATTTAAATCCTTCAGAGTGACTTTTGAATTCTATATGATGCCACAATTATATAGATCTGATGTCATGATGAGATAATGATGAATAATATCATATAACACTGTGATTGTGTGATATTATAATGATGATGTCATTGTGACCTGATACTCTGGTTAAATCCACATTAGCATTGGATACAAAAAGCCATTGCATTCCAAATGCAATAATAAATTATATGGCAAAATAATTTTTGAATTTGGGATGTTGTCACAAGATCTGTGACATTATATAACACTGACATCATTGTCATATAATAATAAATTATCCCATAATTTTATACTTTTAAATTTAATTCAGAAAAAAGAAATAATTTCTGCTGGTTGTAATTCAATAAGTTTGATATTATAATATTTCAGAAAATATGAGATTTGAAATAACAAATGAAATCAATGTATGAAATCATTTTCCCATTGAAAAGTTCTTCCTGGGAATAATACAATGAAGATTGACAAAATGATCAATTTTCAGTAGGTATAGTATACAATATCACAGCATAATGAATTTCAATGTTCCTCCAAATAAAGTTTTTTCAAATCAAAGAACTGAAAGATATATAAATTCATAACTATGCAAATCTGGAAATTATGAGGGTTGTATTAAAATGAATTGAACCATTGAAACTGTAGAAGAAATCAACATGTAAATAATCAAAATCAAGTTTTTCTAACATACTGCATTTATTTTCAAACTGTATCTGGAGAACACTAGGACACTTTGCTATTACAGTAGATATATATAATCATATACATAAAAATTATATTATAAATAAATCATATATATAAAATTATATTGTCAAAATTTAGGGAACTATAGCAAAATATAATTTAGAGAGGGTGTTATGGATCCATAAACAAATTAAGCAATTTTATTTAAATTTTAAATAAAAGCATTAAAGAAGTTTATCTGATTTATAAATTAAGATTATTGACATTTCAGTATAATTAATCTATAGTGAATAAAAACATCAATTTGATAGTATCAATAAAATTTGTGGAAGTGATATAAGTAGATACAAAACAAAAAGAATTAATATACTTCAGATTCCTTTCTATAAAAAATATTGGGAAAATTTCAGCAGTCTATAAGTTAATATTTAATTGGACCTCTTTAGTTGAATCTTTTATTTATATTAGAAGTACAGTAAAATTTGAAAGAATAATTAAATAATTAATAGATATCAAAGAAACACTCTTGATTATAGAAATCTTGACAAGATCAAAAGCAAAACATTAACAAAAAAATAATACTCAAAAGCCCTTTAGCAGTCAAAAGATTTTAATCAGAAACATTTTCAATGCACTAAGCGTCTTCCTCAGCTGCTACTACAAGACTCACCCTGTTACACAAGAACAGGGGACCTAACTACATGTTCCCTGTTCTTGTGTAACAGGGTGAATTTTGTAGTAGCAGCTGAAGAAGATGCCAAGTGCATTGAAAACATTTCTAATTAAAATCTTTTGACTGCTAAAGGCTTTTGAGTATTATTTTTTGGTTTGTGTTTAGTGCAGTCTCGTTGAACTTTTATTAAGCAAAACATTATTTAAGATCTTGCTTTGTGTGTTTTCAAGCAAAGTTTTTTGATGTACAATTAATAATAAAAAAGTAAATTAATATATTTTTTTACATTTAACTTTCAATTAGTTGTAAATTATACTTTTATATTACTTTATAATACAGTAGGGCCTCTACTTAATTGTTAATTTGTTTTAAAAATTTCCATATAAATTGAAAATCATGCTAGTCCAATTATGTTTAAATTCAATATATATACAGGTAGGCCTCGATTAGCGTGAATAATTGGTTCCACGAATTTCTCGCGCTAATCGAAGTATTAACTCTATGGAAAATATGGTAATTGGTTCTTGCTTTGTGAGATTCCGGCCATTAGCTAACTTCACAATGAATAACTCTTAAACAGTTAGTGTTAAGTTTATTGTAAATATTTATTTTCATATTTTACATCATTGTTCATCATCTAAATTAATAACTTACCAGGAATTGCGTCTCATATCATCATCAAACCAACCGCCAAATCAAAACTAAAATAGCGAATCGAAAGCGGAAGTTGAGCGCCGCCTGGCCGCCAATTCTGGGTCGAGAATTGAGTGAATAGGCCGATTTGCAATTAAGCATTGCAACTTTATTGAATCAGTAAATTAGTTCCAGATAGCATTAATAAGCGAAGTTAATGAACCAATGAGAAATTTTTAACAAGTTTTCTATTTGTTTATTAGCAGAATACGACACCAAAAGATAACAAAAACAAATTTTTTTCACAAGTTTTATTTTAAATAAAGAAATCAGATAATAAACAAAAGAAAATAAATAATATCGGTAGCACAGCAATATAATAGGCAAATAAATTTGTAAAGATATCTTTATTTAAAAAAATTTAACAAAGAATGCTTTTATGTCGCTCAATCACATCCATTTTTTGCTGTAGCGTAATCACTTCTCTTTTTTTCGTTTCCTGTTTTATCATCAAAAGTGTTCTTCCTTTTATCCATTTCGATACTTTTTAAAAGAGAAAATTCTGTACTATACTGTATGTATACGATAGCAAAGCTAAATAATAGTACAGTAATGTTAAACAGTTAACGGCAAAAAGCCCATCTTTCTGATGTTTCACCCCTTCAAAATCGTGTGACCGTTCTTGGACTGCTCCTCGTTCGGTTTTACTAACCGAAAATTAACGGTAATTTGTTAATTGACATCATAAAAGGAGCTTTGTTAGTAAGACTGATCTGTGTTTACAACTCGCACTAATTGAATCTTTTCTCGCGCTAACCGAATAACAGTATCAATTTTTTAAGTCGCGCTAATCGAGGCCTATCTGTATTCTATAAATATGCATTGATAAATAGAATAGATAGATAAAATTAATGAGAATATTGTGAATATAAATATAAAAATTTAAGGCCATAAGTATTATTTAATTGTAGGTATTTGTGCAAAAAGTAATTGCTTAATGAAATTTTTATTAAGCAATTATAACTTTTACTTTCATTTCATAGAAGTACAATGCAAATAGATTTATGCATCTGTATATTCTGAAATTATGGAACTTGAAACTATATAAATTGGGATCTGCTGTATTTTGCTTATAATTCTAGACAGATTAATTATAAACTTTTTTTAATTCTAGACATGCATTTATATAAAAAAATTTTTAATATAAGCTAAATGATTAAAATTTATGAATTTTTCAGTTGGAATCATTGTCAAAAATTAATACATTATTAAATAATGTGACAGAAATATCTGAAAAGAAGCTTATTCATCAGAAAAACACTTTAGGTATGATTGATTTATTTATTAATATATAATTTAATTCTTTTCATACATATACAAAGTATATCCTTATATTATTCTTTCTGAAGATTATTTTATTGCAAGGAAAAACTGATATATCTTTTTTCAATGATTTGTTAAATTTAAAATAGTATTTATAAAAATAAAATTGTAAGAAAATGAAAATAAATTATTCAATATATCACATATCTAAAAATGCAATTTTAAGAAAAGGAATATTTAACAGGAAAACATATAACAATAGGATTATTAATGTATTTCAGGTTTACAAAATACCAGTTATATTGGTAATTTGGGATTATGTATGTACAGTTCATTCAAAAAAGGTGGAATACTTTGCAGGGGCTGAGCTTACCGGAATTTGATTCGGTTATAAAGTCTGTCAGTTCGAACCTGCATAGTGGAAGCTAAAAATGGACGTGTCCGTTCTGACTAAGAATAGGGGTGAGGTATACAAACGAGATGAGTCAATTACAGCGCTTTGAACTGAAAAAACTAATCACTGTTCACTATTTCAATCCAGGCATATTTTCTAGTTACGAATAGAGTAAATAGATAACACGCTCTGATGTCATTTTTTAAATTTTGAATATTGGTAGTTATGAGTATGATATTTACAGATTTGTTTTTTAAAATTTTAATATGCTAATATAAATATACCATATTTGTTTGCCTCCATATATTATATATAAACTATATATAGAGTGTTTTATATATTCCTGTCGAGGATAAGAATGAAATTTTATTTGCATAAAGAGTTTTTTATATATTCCCGTTGAGGATAAGAATGAAATTTTATTTGCATATGTGATTTTTTTTGAAGTTTAAATTGAAAAAAAGATTTCATATTGAGAATGGCAGCGATATTTTATGAATTATAATAACTAGTTTTATAAATAGTGTGTACTGTATATATATTCGGAAAGATAATTATTTGGATAAATCTGAAGCAAATGCATATTTATATATAACTAATTCAAAATAAACATTTAATGATATAATTAATAAAATATTTCATAAGAAATGATTTTTGAAAATGAAATTTTGTAGAAACCAAGATTAGCATTTATATCTTTTACAAATCAAGTCCAATCATTTTATAATGTTTTGGATGAAACAATAAAAATACAAAGTGAAAGATAGTTATTTCTTTATTAAAATAAATAGTACATAATACGTAAATAGCTAACAATTGAAATCTGTTATACTTTGTCTTTATACCGAACTTTCAGAAGACATGATGGAACATAAACTATAAATTTGACTATCCAACACAGATATAAACTCTTATTAGAAAATCAGTAGAAAACAAAAACAGACATAATAACACAAAATTCATTTCGACATGCATGTTCAATTTTTATATTTTCTTTTTTAAAACCGACCATTAAGTTGTTGAAATAAATATTGTTTTGTTTTTATCATTTGGTCAATTAACAAATATTAAACACTTTATCAATGAGAATTGTTTAGAACAGTTTTTAATTTTATTACAAACAGAATGAAGTATACATTTTCAAATAAAACAATAAAATAAAATACTTCCTGTAGTCACCATTATGTTATTGCCGGTGCTTTGCTTGGTGCTTTAACAACTTATCGCATTTAGTTACGACCATATAATGCTACATTTTGCCTAAATTAATAACAACATAGATTAATTTGTAAATAATAAACTGAAAATTTCCTAATAAATGCTCATAATCAATTTTCGGAAAAAATGATCTCAAAATCAATTTTCCGGAAAAAATGATTGAACACCTGTTGCTCAAAATCAATTTTTGGAAAAAATGATTGAACACCTGTCATTAACCTACCTAACCCTGTTGCTTAGAAAAAATAAATGGAATAGTCCAAAGCCTACCTAACCCTGTTGCTTAGAAAAAATAAATGGAATCGTCCAAAGCCCGTCTTACTCTGTTGCTTAGAAGTAAAAAATGGAATCGTCTAAGGTTCTGCAAACTCTAATTCGTGCCTGAACTGATTAATCTCATTGGTTTGTAAGTATTGTAAGGAAGCGAACCTATAATGATTAATCTCATTGGTTTGTAAGTATTGTAAGGAAGCCGAACATCTTGCTTAGGTGACTACCTTTTTTGGAATGAACTGTACATATATATAATCCCAAGTTATATATGTGATGCATTGAATAATTTATTTTCATTTTCTTATGATTTTGTATATATATATATATACACAGTATGTATGTATGTATGTATGTATGTATGTATGTGTATATATATATATATATAAGAAATTTTTTTGTTTAATAATTAACTATGTTAAATAAGGGAATGATATTAAAATCATGAAAAACTTGCAGTTGTAAAAAATTTTAAATATTAAAAAAATTAGACATATTTTTAGAACAGAAATCTGTTACTTTACAATTGAAATAAAAAAAAATTTCTTGAAAATAGGTTTGCTAAAATCAATTTTATGCTAAATTACAATTTTGAAATACTATATGAATTTATATTTAAAAATTTGTTTACATTTATATTTTTTATTGTATATACTTCAATAATAATAAAAGCTCTATTTTCTTCTTTTATAGAGACAATATTGCTTGGAGAAATAAAGGATAGCCCTCATAGGCTTATAAAAAAAGTGATTGAAAAAAAATAAAAAATTTTAATTTACATATACAAAACTGAAATATTTAATTTTTAATAAAAATTTGGAATGAAGACAAGTTTTAATGGAGTTAGAAACTGAATATGATTTCTTTGAAATGGAAATAAAAATTAAACATAGTGTTGCTTAATGTTTATTTATAAAGAATGCATTTTAATTTAAGTGCAGTCCATTTTAAAAATATATAAAACTAAATATAAAATATATAAAATTGGAATTAACTGCAATGAAATAAATATTATAAATTATAATGTTAATTATAATTTTTATATTGCTTATATATTATGCATAATACTTCATTATAAATGTTTAATTTAATGTTTAGCTTTAATATTAAAACAATGGTATCTTATGGTAATTTTATAAATTTGTATTTTTCAAATTTAATAAATTAAACAATATGCTGTAATGTGTAATAAGACATTAAATAAAATACTTGTTTAACATTAAAACAGAAAATCTATTTTACAAAAAAAATTAAAGTTACAAGGGCCAGATGGTGATCCTTAATCTAATTTTTTCCCAATATACATAAATTGGAATTAGGACGTTTTTCTAAGTCATACAAATAGATGGTTGGACTCTTGAAATATTGGTTATATCTTACATATTATTTAGATTAGATTGCCAAGTTTAAATTTCACAAAACTAGATCGAAGCTTGAGTGAGAAAGAAAAATGTGTTGTTTTTTGACTTAGGTTGCTGAATAAAAACTTCAACAACTTGACTGATTGTGAATGCTTAACTCGTAACATTATCTAATACAGTTTGTAAAAAATTGATGAATCGACCACGTGATTCTTTCTATCAGCGCTGGTCTAGCGTGAGGCAAGTGAGGCAGTCACCTCGGCCGAAAATTATTCTTCGAGATCCTTTCTATCAGCGCTGGTCTAGCGTGAGGCAAGTGAGGCAGTCACCTCGGCCGAAAATTATGACGGGGCGCGAATATGCAGTTGCAATTTCACACACAAGCTTAATTATACAGTATTTATCTTGACAATATTTTAGATATTGTCCAGATAAGAAAACAGAGTCGGTCTACAAAGACATAAATTATTGGAGTACTTTTCTAATGGATAATACTTATCAAGGGAGAGAAAAACCGATGCAATTTAAATTGATTAACTGATAAACAATTATTAATGATTTTGCCTCGTTGAATGCAAGAAAAATTACACTATAGTTCATATTTATTATATTAAGAGTTTATTTTTATTATATCTATATGTAGTTCTGATAGGATTTTGTTAATTATTTGTTGCTTTGAAAAAACGAATAGTTTTTTGAATGTTTCTCAGTGACTGTATCTGATGTCATTACATTCCCAGTTCCAAAGTATTGCATATGTTGTTTATGTATTAATTCGTTTGAGTGAAGAGCAACGATGGTGAAGAGAAGAGAGGGCGCTATTTTTTAATGTTGCCTCAGGTGACAAAATATCTAGATCCGGCGCAGCTTTCTATTACAATATCCAACTTGTTTTTTTTTTTTTCAAAATTCAGTAATGAAATTCGGATCGTTATTACATCAGTAGTAACGAACGGATTTCGATCATTTTTAGCACATTTGATTTTGACATAAAATCTAACTAAAGTTTCCTAATATAAATGGTATAGTGTACGTTAGTGAATAACAACTGCTATTAAAATGCTATAATATTAACAAATAGCAAGTTTAATTTTTCAAGTTATCTACTGGTAGCCACAATTCGATGTATTCAGTTTGTTGGAAAGTGGATTTAGGGCGAGACAGAACCAAAGTGGCTGAGGGAGTCATCCTGGGAAACTACTACGTCTAATACATATGGGACTGTGGCTAGTGATGTATTTGTTAATATTTCCATTAAAAAGATTACAGAAAATAATATCCGTTTTAATATTTTGTTCAAAAATTTCTCAAGTATCCAAAGAGAAGTATCGTATTTAGAAAATATCGAAATGTGTTGAGTAAAAAAAAATTGCAAAATACTGAGATATCGGTTGCATCCCTACTTATGCCTAAATGAATTTCAAAGAATTTTTAACAATTTATACAAAGAAAAATCGTCTACAACATGTTTTTATCAAGATACTCTGGTTTAAAGAACTGTGTCATCTATTGTGTACGGTGACCATATTTTTTGGAGAAAATAAAAGACAATTTAGAAATTGTTTCAGAATGAGAAAAAGCAGATTATAAAACTACTGCTAAAACTGTATAGTTTTATAACATTTATTATAAACTATAATAAACAATACAGTAGAAGCCCACTTATTGTAATCGCGGATAGTGTTATCAGGCGTTTATTGTTATCAAAAATCTACGGTCCCTAATCATCCATATTAAAATGCATTATGAAAACTCCGCTTAAACCGTCATTATACCGACTACGACTCGCCCTTTCGCGTTTGGACTCATCCACTTTAGCTAGGCGCGGCTTTCGTGAACAGACAATAAATAGGCCTATATATATTTTCACTAACGTAGGGGCCTATTCTTTTAACTTTCTATTCTTTAACTTTTTTAGATTTTATGCAAATTAATATAATCAACATAAAATTTAATTAAAATATTATATCAAATAAAAGTTTATTATTATAATAAATACAATATAATAATTCATTTTAAGTATTTTCGTAATCTGAAACAAATAGTATAGTCGCGAATTAATACTGTCTCCATTTTTAGACCAATAGATCATATAGGTATACCACATGAATGTGGTCTTCGTAGGAGCCATCTCCATGGATTACAGGGATATGCTACTGTCTCCATTTTTAGATCAATAGATCACATAGGTATACCACATGAATGTGGTCTTCGTAGGAGCCATCTCCATGGATTACAGGGATAAGGGGTCCGGCGGAACTTCTCAAAAAAATCCATCTTTGTAGCCAACACAAAGACGAAACCCACAACTCTATATTGTTAAAATTTTGCGAGTTATCAATTTTTAAATTTATTCCGGACTTTTGAAACACCCTACATAATTTTCTTTAATATTTGGTTTAATCTAAATGATTTGAATATCTTAGTTTCTAGTTAATTAATAATAACGTTAATATATATCATATATCTCAATATTATTAAATCATTCAATTTGAAATTATTGTAATCATGCATAGAAAAAGGTGAGGCAAGATGAATCAATTTTGATTACAATTATCATAGTCTATATATTTGGTTACATTCACAGATCTTTTGCACAAAGAGAATGTCATATCAATTGAACACTGATACCAATGATTACTCGACAATAAGGTTAAGAATCTTTAAAAAAACACAAAGCATATCAGTTGAACCGTCTTACCCAAGTGACAGGGAAAGATGGCTCGACTGATAAATTTTGATGTGAAAAAAAATAATTTAAATATAAAATTTAATCATAATTTATTGTGAAATTATCATTGTAAAAAACCAAAATATTTTGTCTGAGCCTAATTTGAATTTATATTGTATCATTTAAAAGGAACACAACTTGTGAATTTTTTTTATGTATTTATTATTATTTATACTTAGACTGTAAATTATATTTAATGTAGATTGGAAAATTAAAACGGTTGGCAAGATAGGTGGTGAAATATCTTGCTTAATCATCTTATCCCACGATGCATTCTCTAGATATATAAAGAGAATATATAAACAAAATAAATAAGAAATACAAAATGCTAAATTTGGCAAAAAAACTTCCTTACTATATTGTTTTCTTGATAAGATCATCATAGATTTTTATTACACTTATATTTCTAGCAAATATATCTTGTATTATAAACACATATTAAACGTACTAATATGATATATTAGTACGTTTAAAAACATTAAACTTTTAAACCAAACATTAAACCTCCCGAGAAAAATGAATAAAAGCATCCATAGGATTTCAAATTACGAAGCTGCGCCGGATCTAGATATTTTGTCACCAGAAGCAGCATTAGAAAATGTCGCGCTCTCTCTTCTTCACTCACGCGCATCAATACATAAGCATATATAATACTTTTAAAACGTAAACGTAATGGCATCAGATGCATAGTCACTGAGACATACGAAAAACTTTATTCGTTTTTTTCAAAGCAAGATATAGTTAACAAAATATAGTCGAATCCGGTTATAAGGGAATCGATGGCACCTACACTTTTTTTGTCCCTTATAAGCGATGTCCCTAATATCCGAATGCGCAACAAATCGGATCATCATCGGGTGGGCAAACATTGAAGAGTTTTCAACTAGGATTGTTATTTCGGTTTTAACCGAATATCGGTTATTTGAGTTGTGTAATTTGTATCTGCGGTATACATAAAATGGGAAATAATACTAGATATTACCCGCGGTACAATTGTCGCCTTACCGAAGCACGGCAAAAGTAATATTCCTGCGGTATACATAAAATGGGAAATAATTAATACTAGATATTACCCGCGGTACAATTGTCGCCTTACCGAAGCACGGCAAAAGTAATACACATCGAAAGGGAGACTGAAACACGCAAAAAATTCCTAATGAACCAAGGGTCAAAGATCAAACGTTTACGAGATATAGACCCGCAAAGTTCCCCGTTGATTGCAAATGCGCATGTAGTTTGGCGTTGTGCCTGGCCTGGCTGCGATCTGCGACGCTACGCGTCTCGTTCCCGTACTCCAATACCTATGCCGCCTAGATGCCTTTGTATTTCGTAAACGTTTGACCTTTGACCCCTGGTCCATTAGGGATTTTTTGCGTGTTTCGGCCCCCCTTTCGATGTGTATTACTTTCGCCGTGCTTCGATAAGGCGACAGTTGTACCTTACCCGCTCATATAAATGAGCGGAAATCTTGTCATTTAATCTCATTAACTTGGAGTATAATTCTAACACTTCTGCGAACTTATATAACAAATTATTAGGTAGCGCCATTTTTAGGATACAGCTCCACTTGCGGATTTTTGTCTTTTTTAGAGGAACTGCAATTTTAATTTTATTTGATTTCATTAATTTTTAAATTATTAATAATGACCAAAAAAATAAGAATACCACGCATATTATCTTACTGTTTATTATCGTTTCGAAAAAAATACTGAGGATTTTTGTCTTTTTTAGAGGAACTGCAATTTTAATTTGTATTCATTAATTTTTAAATTATTAATAATGATCAAAAAAATAAGAATACCACGCATATTATCTTACTGTTTATTATCGTTTCGAAAAAAATTGCAGTACTAAAAATCAAGTTTTGATATTAGAAGGCGAAGTTTGTTTTATCAACAAATAACGATAGCGGTAGATCTGGTAGCTGTGTTTCCAGCTAGCGTTTTCACGAACGGTTACGTTCAGGAATTTAAACTAAAATTTGCGGTCGGGGAATAGAGAGAAAAAAAGCAACAAATTGACTTTTTATGACTTTTTTGTTATTTTTAAATAAATTACGTTCAGGAATTTAAACTAAAATTTGCGGTCGGGGAATAGAGAGAGAAAAAAAGCAACAAATTGACTTTTTATGACTTTTTTGTTATTTTTAAATAAATTGCACTGATGGCCAGCTGAGGTAAAGCAGGATGAAAAGTAGATCATCACAAGGGAGTACAGCAAAATGAAAAACTATCTCCCTTGTAGCCGAATTTTCCATTATTTCCGAATCCACTATATCCGACAAAAAATACACACAAAACATGGTTTTTCGCCGGGACCGGACGCATTTGTCCCTTATATTCGAATTTCCCTTATAACCGACTCCCTAATAAACAGCTTCGACTGTATATATTTAATTTGTAAGTAAGTCTATATGATATGATACTTCTTACTCTCAAATAAAGTTAATGTCCTAACATTTAAATTTGTCTAACATCAATTATGGATTCAACATTAGAAACGAGTAGAGCGACAGAGAGAAAAACGCAGAGATACTAGGCATTAATTAAACCATGCGCGATTATTAAGTTCTATCGCTAGATATCAAGTGACGCAATATTTTATTAAAACTTGCTATAAAATGTGTAATTACACGGCACTAATGTTGGAATTTTAGGAATCTATGTCACTAACGTAGTACTAACGATGGATGATGATAAAAATTTCAAAACAACTAGTAACTTCTAGTAGATCCGCGTAACTTGACATCACGTTAGGCGGCCGACAAAAATATTTTCTAAATAGTAATTACCCGGCACTAACGTCGAAACTTTGAGAACCCATTGCATTAACGCAGCAGTATCGATTGATTACAAATTTTTAAAGAGCAAACTCGCTCAGCTTGACATATATAATGAAATACAATTCTGTTTGTAATCTTTTTCGTAAGAGTCGATAAAACGTGTCTACCTTGATCGCATCCAGTCGCGTAGCGGTCGAGATAGTTTTAGAGTGAACCTTTAACATAACGGAATTGTCGATTCGTATTTTATACATCAGTCAGTGGGCGGTGAATTTAATTCTCTAAAGCAGCGTTTCCCAAACTTTTTCTATGACGGAACACTTCACAAATCCTGATATTTTAACGGAACACTATGGTTATTTTATAGTACTAGTTTATTAGAAAATGCCCCGAAGGGGCAGAAAAAGGTGAATATACTTGAGATATCAAATATGGTTATTTTATAGTAGTAGTTTATTAGAAAATGCCCCGAAGGGGCAGAAAAAGGTGAATATACTTGAGATATCAAATGTTGAAAAGAAGTGTACAAGCATCATTACGAAACGTACAAGACTTAAAATCAATTTTTAAAGCTGAAGTGTACTTTAATCTCTGAACTTGGAAAAAAATCTCTTCAAAAAATGTATATTCCGCAGCATCGCTTACAAAACTAAACTCCTTGCTGATTACTAACTCTATAACGTTTTACTTACTCAGCAATACTAATTATGTAAAATAAACTAACGATTCCAAGTTGAAATTGGAGTCGTTAGTTTATTTTACATAATTACAATTTGATAAAAAATGTTTGTTTTGCCTAATTTATTTATTTATTAATATCTACCTATACTATAAAATAACCATAGTGTTCCGTAAAAATTTCAGGATATGTGAAGTGTTCCGTCATAGAAAAGGTTTGGGGAACGCTGCTTTAGAGAATTAAATTCGCCACCCACCGACTGATGTATAAAATACGACTCGACAATTCCGTTATGTTAAAGATTCACTCTAAAACTATCTCGGCCGCGACGTGATCAAAGTAGGCATGTTTCATCGACTCTTAGTTTTTTTTTTTGTATATACAGTAGAAGCCGCTTATTGTAATCGAGGATATTGTCATCAAGCGTTTATCATCATCAAAAATCTACGGTCCCTAATCATCCATATTAAAATGCATTATGAAAACTCCGCTTAAAGTAATCAGAAATTCGGTTATTGTCATCAGAATCGATACACCGCTATAAAATACCACATTTAAAATTAAAAAATATCGTAGATAATACAAAAATATTGGTTAAATCTATTAAAATAATAATATTAATTGTTCATTTATTGCTTCGTTTTCTCCGAAATTTAGTCAAAAAACGAGAAAATCCGAAGATAAACACTTGTCCACCATTTTAAATAATTTAAAATTAAAAAAAATATCGCAAATACTAAAATATTGGTTAAATCTATTAAAATAAACAATATTTTAATATTATCAGCGATATTTTATAGCGGTGTTAATTGTTCATTTATTGTTTCGTTTTCATCGAAATTTAGTCAAAAAACGAGAAAATCCGAAGATAAACACTTGTCCACCATTTTAAATAATGCAGATTCGACTTAATGGAAAGATATGATTTGTGTAAATTTTTTAATAATTACAGTAGAAGCCGCTTATTTGAATCACTTTGGGACAGATCTATTTTGATGATGATAACCGATTGATAACATTAAGCAGTGCATGTCAAAAAAGCATAATTTTCGATTTTTTTTAGATAAACACTTGTCTGCCATTTTAAATAATGCAGATTCGATTTAAATGGAAAGATACGATTTGTGTACATTTTTAAATTAATAATTATTAGAATGATGTAAGTTTATGATTTAATAAAATTCATAGAGATAAATATGACTGCTTTTCAAAACTTCGCGGCGCCTTTAGGTAGTTTTACCACACGTCTTGCCCTTACGAATGGCGCGGCCTTACTGTTCTCAGATCTGGCGATTTTTAATTAATTAATTTTTTTTTTATGGGGTAAAAAAGTCTCCGTACGCTGCAACTACATGTAATAAATAGCTCTTTATTACAAGAAAATATGATAAGATAACAAAACAAAAAAAAAAATAAAGTCTCCATACGCTGCAACTGCATATAATAAATAGCTCTTTATTACAAGAAAATATGATAAGATAACAAAACAAAAAAAATATTAAAATTAAAGTATATAGTAACTTCCTATATAGTGAAAATCAAAATAATTAAAATAATAAAACTTCAAATTGTGAACAAAGTTAAAACAATTAAATTATTAGGCAAAAAAGTTTCCGTACAGAAATTTAAAGCACGTCTTTGTATATTAGTGTAATTCATCTAATGATCAATTGGGCCTTCTTTTGCTCTTATGACTTCTTTTAAACGTTCTGGCATTATCCCAACAAGTTTTCTAGTGTTATCTTTTAATTTAATTTTCATTTTTTTATATCTCCGCATCTATCATTTTCTCGTATCCAGTTTTTTCGGGAGTCCTGACAAAAACGATGACTCGAGATTACACTGTATATAGCAGCAAAGTACAGTATATACTATGTAATAAAAAAAAATCGAAAATTATACTTTTTTGACATGCACTGCTTAATGTTATCAATCGGTTATTGTTATCAAATAGCATCTATCCGAAAGTGATTCTAATAAGCGGCTTCTACTGTATTAGTTAATAATGAAACTTCAGTCAGTCAAGATCGATGAATCGTTCGTATGACTCTATTATTTAATTTTTGCATTTGTTTTAAAATTTATCAATTTCAGATTCATTGGAAACGATCGATATAGGTTTATTAGTATCGATATATTAACATATTTTGGGGCAATAGTTTGCATATTACCCGATCTGAATGAAATTTGTTTGTTGTACATTATTGGGACTTTGATAGGGAACCAAACCTATCGAAATAATAAAATTTAATGATCAAAATCGATTCTCTCATTAGATGTAATGAATTGATTTTGATTATTTTCAGCATAAACGATCATCTTTCTAGTACAGGGTTCGGCAAACTTTTGAAATGGAAGAGCCAAACCTGTCCCTCATAACAATTTAAAAATTATTTGAGAACCATAAATATATTTTTACAAATAAGGAAAATTTAAAATATTATTATAAGTTATAATTTTAATTTCTCTTTATTAAATGAAAAAAAAAAAACAAAAAATTGTTTAAATCAGGAGACTGTGCAAGTGTATTAAGTTGATGGGGCATCTTATACAACAACCATTCCTTAACAATCGTTGCAGTGTGTTTTGGATCATTATCTTGTTAGAAGATAAATGACCTTCCAAGGGACAATTTGTCAACACTATCAAATATATTTTCTTTCAAGATGTTTAAGTACATATATTTATCCATTGTATCATCAATAAATTTAAGATTACCTATTCCTGAAGAACTCATGCGCCCCACACCATCACGTTCCCACCACCATGTTTCCCAGTTCCGCACAAATTTTTAGCTTGCATATGTTGGTTTCGTTTTCTCCAAACTATGACCCGTCCATTTGACCCACAAATATTGAATTTTGATTCATCGCTAAAAAGTACTGATTCCCAAAAGATGGAAGGCTTATTCACATGCTGCTTTGCAAATGCAAGACGTTTCTTTCTATTAACTTAAAAAATACTTTCACATGCGGCTTACTCGCCAGACTTGGCACCGTCCGATTTTCATTTATTTGCATCTATGGGGCATGGACTTGCTGAGCAGCGCTTCACTTCCTATAAAAATGGCTTGATCACTGGTTAGCCTCAAAAGAAGAACAGTTTTTCTGGCATGGCATTGCCGGAAAGATGGGAAAAATGTATAACTAATAATGGCCAATACTTTGAATAAAAATATTCTTAACCATTATCATACAATGAACATGTACTTTTTACTAAAAAATTCCGGTTTCATATTTACACACCTGATATGTATATTTATTACTTACTACATGTTTTCTAAAAATTTTAGTTCAATTAAATTAAAAATAAAGAGGGTGTTTAATGATGTATTAACATGTTATTAGAATATCTCAGAAAAATAATTATCTAAAAAATAAATAATATTCCATCAGAAAATTTAATATGTAAACAAAATAAGCCAAGTACAGTACTAAGAAATTAGAATATTTATTACAAATTAAATGTGCTACTTTAGTTGATGTTATTGTTTTATTTTGTTAAATTGTCAACAAGTAGTGGCATTTAATTTGTAACAAAATTTCCTAATTTTTTAGTACTGTACTTAGCTTTTTTTTTTTTTTACATATTAGATGTTTTTGATGAGATTGCTCTCTACTCTAGCATAGTATCTTCTTCCATTTTATGGATCTTGTTGATGAGCTCTCTTATTTTCTTTTATATGTATCTGCATATAAATTTAATATAGCATTCTTCCCTTCTGAGTTATTTTAAAACACAGAATCTTGTATACCCCTAACACATTTTCATGTTTACTTTTGTCATTATTATTTCTTTGCAGATTGAATACCCACACATGATAACTTAAACTTGTGTATAAGCAGATAAATCTTAATGCAATAACAATTCATCAAAGGATAGTAATCTAGGGAAGTGAATAACAAGCAGTTTCTCCATAGGATTAAAAATGAAAATGATAGGGAATATATGAGATTGTGTTTCTAATAATAATCTAGGAAGGGAAGAATTCCGTATATTAAAAAAAAGGACTATATATTTGATATCAGATCAATATTAACACAAATAATTGTCTAAAAATAACATAAAAGACCAAAAACAAAAGAAATTGTTTTATTTTAAAATAAACTCTGATATAAATAATATATACAGTGCTGGATCTAGATATTTTGTCACCTGAGACAATATTATAAAATGGTGTCTGCTCTCCAATTATGCACAGTAATATATAAATGTATCTAATACTTTAGAACTGGGAATATAATAATATCAGATTCATAGTCACCAAAAAACATGCAAAAAATTTGGGGAGACAGTAAACTTAGACTGGGATTATATACAGTTTTTAATGAAAATAAAGTGATATCTATGTTAAAACAAATATATAAAAAACAAATAATAAATAAAGCATATTAGTGATTATGATATCTTGATTGTAATATGCCAATGCAGCAAAATGTGAGGAAACAAATATTTATTTTGTTTAGACAGACTGTCATTCAATCATGTAAATAATAATTTAATTTGTATTGGTTTCTAGTTATCAAGGGAAATAGTATCAATACTACTATTAGGAAAATACACCATTATATCTTTGTAGATCAACTCTACAGCATGAAATATTATCAAGATAAATACACTGACGGAAAAAAAAATCCCAACACCAAGAAAGACTTGTGTTAGATAAACAATTTCGGAGTCGTACTGAAAAATCCACGTTTCGTCACGTGATGATTTTTTCAATCAGTTCAGGATCTTCTGTGAAGCGTTCCATGATGTCAGAGGTGAAGGCAAAAATGGCAGACTTACTGAAGAAGGTGACATCTAATGACCTGCAGCATTGCTTTGAACAGTGGAAAACTCATATGCAGCGATATATTGATAGGGAAAGGGAGTATGTTGAAGGGGATTAAAAAGTATTTGTGTAATATTTTCAATAAAGCTAAATTTTAAGACTAGTCCGGTTATTTAATTGTCACACCTCGTATCATGTGTGTAAATATGAAACAGGAATTTGCCAATAGATGGAGCCACCTGTCAATGTACCGTTCGTCAAACCGCGTCATTGGCGCCAATGTTTACTTTTGACATCTATCAAAACCATACAAGTTTCATACAATAACGTATGTTTTTTACGTGTTAAAAATGTCAACTTTTGTGCCTACAAGTTACGATTTGCGGGATTATATTTTTTAAAAAATTTGAAATATAGGATTTTTAATAACAAAACATTATGCCTATAGAATTTACTGAACTTGCATAAAATAATCAAAAATATTTTGTTTTATTTAATATATAAAAGAATTTTAACAATTAAAATTTTTATATAAAATTTCTCCTTTACATGCTTTCTACCAAATGATAATATTTAGTATCTTGAAAATTTTTCAGCTAATGAAACTTGTTTATGCTAGAAGATATCAAATTCTATATTGTATTTACTTGGAAAAGATCATATTTATATCTGCTCAATTTCAAAGATATCACTGAGAAAATTATATTGTTTACAAAAACCAACTATAAATTACATTTTTATTTTCATATTACTTATAAAATTTCTCTAACTTTTTATAACATTACATTTTGCAAAAATTTTAAGCCTTTTATGCTAATGAATATTGATTATTCAATGGAATCATTATTTGTATATTTGCTTTATTATAATTTGTTATGTATTTTATATGAACAAATTATAAAATTTTTTTTATTAAACAGCTGTTATGGTATCTCTATTATAAACTTATCAACCATATGTGATAATTCACAATTGAGTGTTATGAAAAACAAAATGTTATATTTTATTATCAATTTTTATATTTTAAAACATTTCTGTTGTTATTTTTATGTATTTTCTTCTAAACTATTTTCTAATATGAAAAATAAAAATTCTGAATCAGCACAATAAATATTATTGAAATTATAAAGAAAAAGCCTTTCTAATAAATAACTATAAATTTCATTGAAACAAATTTCAAATACATATGTTTTATTGTTTATATAAGTTATTCTGCCTCATTTGTTTTCTTATTATTATTATTATTATTATTATTATTAATTATTATTATTATTATTATTATTATTATGAATTAATTTTGACCAACAATTAGTAAATATCAAGTCAGAAATTAATGAAATCTAAAATTTGGAAGGATAAATGGTACATATATCCTTCTAAATCAAAGCACGATGATGATCTGAATAAACAATTGGTTAACTGAACTGTAAGATGATTTAAAACTAGTTTTAAATGACTATCAGAACCATTCATGAATGAAGAAAACAACATAGTAGTATTTTTAATAAGAGATTTTCCTGTAAGGATAAGAAGAATTTAATATTTCACCTTAAATATAACCTCTGAGTGATTCACGAAGAAGTATAACATAGTTTTACAAGATATAAAGATTAATAATTTATAAAGCTAAAGGTTCATTGGGCTTATTTGAATAACTAATTCATTTGATTGGACAATCAGTCAACAAAACAAAGCTATACATGATAATACATTGATTGGCAAGCATCCAAAGTGAAAAAACAATCTGAAGTTGATAATCAGATACCACATTACATTAGCTTTAGAACAAGTGTTCAATAAAAACTTAATTAAAAATCAATAATTTATCAAAATTTTTAGAAAACAGGCAAAAATTTGTTATTAACAAAAAGAAAATAATTCAGATTAATGATAAAAACACTTTTTTCCAATTAAAAAAACTACAAAAAAAAATTTGGATTTTAAGATATGTAGCTAAACCAGTACTTGACTGTTAGAATAAACTAATCATGGCAAGTATACATTAAAGATCAAAAAGTTTTAACCCAGACAAATGAAATTAAAACTAATAAGATATATATTAGTGTATCTTATTAGTTTTAATTTCATTTGTCTGGGTTAAAACTTTTTGATCTGTAATGTGTGATGTATACTTGCCATGATTAGTTTATTCTAACAGTCAAGTACTGGTTTAGTTACATATCTTAAAAAATCATGTTTTTTTTGTAGGTTTTTATTAAAAATTTCAATTTCCATATATTTGTGAAAGAAAGTAAAGAAAACAGAGAAGATAATAAAGAGGAATATTATGTTTAGAAGAAATATAATTCATGATATACTAAGGGAAGATAAAGGGTATATCAAGAATATATAAGACACTTACAAAATTAGGATGATAGATATAATAATAGTTTATAAAGATGCAATATTCTAATAAATTTCTAAAATATTCAAGATTATAAAATAATCTAGAATTGAATTTGGGCTCTAAGGTGCAAAATCACCTGGAATTGAAACAGATCCTCAAAATGTTGCTTTCCTACATTTTTAATAAAATGAAAAAGTATTTCTAATCAGTAGGCTATGAAAACAGAACAGAACAGATACATATGAAAACAGAACAGAAAATATCATAAGGACCATCGACCATCCTAATATATCATAAGTCAAATGATTGTAAATTGAGGACTACCTGTAATGGCTATGCATATATAGATAACTTGAAGAGGTTTGTTTTACAAATTCAAACTGGATGCTACTACTATAGAAGTTGCTCACAAGATACTTACACTGCTTTTGAGGACAATTCAATAAGTTAATACAGAATAATAAGTGAGAATGCAAGGTAAGAAAATGGTTCCAAATATTTAAGTTAGGAGAGTTGCTTGAAGATGTTCCTCATAGTGTATGATCCTCTGTAATTAATGATATATCAATCAAAAACTGCTATTTAGTCCAACTCTGGTCAAACTGATTTTGTGACAAACTTGAAAAAAACTTTGAAAATTCAATTTTATTATATTTATAAACTTTAATGAGGCTTTGTAAAATTTGCAATTAAATATATAATTGCAAATTTATATATGTGGATTAATCACAATGTTTAAGGAAAACTGCAAAAAAAATTATTTATTACTTTTTTGTTGAAGCTTCAAACTTTTTCACTCAGTAACATAGGATCAAATCTGTTCTAGGATTGTTGTAAAAATGATAGTTGTATAAAATCTTTAGTATAATAATCTTAATTTATCTCATCATTGCCTATCACTAGGAAAACCTTAATTCAGATACATCCAAGTTATTAATTCATCAATAGAAAATTCTGCTAGAATCTAGTTTAATATAAATGGAAGTATCCATTTTGAGGTATTACTAACAGGTCAAAAAAATCAAAAGGGAATAATCAGAGCAACTTCAAAGATTTAAGATATGCTAATTTAAAAAAAAAAAACTAAGGAAATTTTATTATTTTAAGACAAGCAGACAAGGGAAGTACCGCTTTAGACAATTAGCATCAAACTTTTTACAAATAATTCTACATTTAAACAGGCAAAAATATTTTGATTTCTCAAAATTATGTCCAAAAACTTTAAAATTGAAAAAAAAAATTCTTATTTTTATTATTGTATAAAACTAATAAATATTTTTATTGAGCTATTTGATATAATTTTTTTCTGTGGTTATGTTTTGCATAGTCACTAAAAAAATGAACAAAAATATTTAAAATCACCTTGGAAGATTACATTTCATCAAATTAAATTGTGAAGAAATATCTAAATATAGCATACTGTAAAAATAATTTCTTAAAACTGGTTTATTTATTAAAATACATATTCAAGTCAACGACAAAATTTTCCCATGTTGCTTAAAACCCAACATATTCCTAACATATTTTCATCCCTTATTAAGATGAAAAACATGGCAAAAACAAATTGTGCCAACCAAACTTTTACATTAACAACATTTTAATTCAATAAAAAACCTGAAAGAAATTCTCTGCAGATAAATTATACTATTTCAAACAAACATATATACTGTATATACTGTGTATCCATTATATGTAATATATATACATACATACATTATATATATTACACATACACATATATATGAAATTGTGTAAATCATATTCCATAAATCATTGCCATCTTATAAGAAAATTATATACGTATAAAACATACTTAAACTGATACATGGAATCTTGAAAAATCATTATTAAACTTTTTTCACATAACACTTAAAATTACAATACTGTAACGAAATTTCAAACCATATTAAATTAATCTTACACAAACGTACTGTACTATTTGTATTTATGGCTTTCACATTTATAAAATGGTGAAGTTCATTTTACTTATATGATGAAATATAGATTCACCTATACTGATAAAATATAAAAACTCGTAAATTATGATATTTATATCAGAAAAATATATGCATTTAGGCTTAAGCTAAAATACAAGTACAAAATAAATATAGTAAACAAAATAATCTTCATTTATGCGTGTTTACTATAAGCTGAATATTTACCTAATTATAATATTTTTCGGAAGAAAAGTTTTCTCAACATCAAAATCACGAATCTACTCATCAAATCTGATTACTCCGATTATGTTACGTAGGCTTCTCTTCCGTCAAATCAACAATTCGCTACCTTCTGTCGCAAAATAGAATTAACGCATATTTTATTAAGTGAAAAGTTTATTTTTGTTTCTTCCGTGATATTATATAACAGAAAAAGAAGCAAATAATTACTATATCATTAAATTGTTCATGTTTGATTTATTTGAATTTTATGTCGGTAACTGCATAAGACAGTATAACGGAACATCGTATCCCATCCTTCACTTGACGACAATCCAATCATGGGTGTGGGCGGTCTATGATCTGCGATGGAATAGCCTGCCGCTTGGTAACCTCCGGTTGGAAAGCATAAAACAAGAGAAAAGGATACAATGACCCAATTGGCACTTTTTTATATTTAAATATAAAATTTATAAAAATATTACCACAAATTTGACAATAGTTGGTTGGATTGGCCAAATGGAAACGCTTCGGTTTTCCACCCTGGAGGTACCGGGTTCGAATATCGGGTTTCACACCCTTGAAATTATTTGTCATGGGTTTGGATCCAGCCCGTCGATCCCCATCTTCCACAATCCAGCTGACCCCTCCGCAGGAGTGAGTAATCTCGGGTAGTTTGTGGAAGGCTTATTCCGACCCGTCACTTAGTATTCTTGCAAAATCAAAGATGCAGAATGGAAAATGGCATCATTTTTTGATCAAAAAGAAAAGGCATTGGCCAACTGGAAACACTTTGGGTCCTTTTATATGACTTTATTTAACGCCGGTTTGCAGCCTATGGAGCCCACCAGGGAGAATGTCTTTAACGGACCGGGTCTGGACCTCTTTTGAAAAATCTGAAGTATAGGACCCGGGAATTGAAGATGGATCTTTCAAGTTGAAACACAGCACCGTTTCTACAGTGACCATCTGGCCTAATATCGGAAGATTGAAAGATGGTGTTCAAACACAGGTTAGGCCCGATTCCATCTGAAAAACTAGAGATATGGTTCTGGAATTGAACTTAGTCGTATAAAATGATAAATGACTGCTTTAACACGAGGCTATCCAGTCTACTAGGAGACACTTCGCCTTTTGATGCATAGACTCACAATCAAATTCAGGTTCTCACACCATAGACATTTAAAATCTTAAGTGTTCGAACCACCAGAGACCGTCAATCTTCCATTGTCTATAGTCCGGATGATCCCTCCCATAAGATTGTCCAGGTAGACATTTGGAAGTGTGTTATTCGTCCACCTTGCACTTTATAAGTTCCAAATCACCAGAATATTTTTAAAAATAACCCGGACCTGGTTTATTGAACTCCATTCTTCACTTGATGATCGATCCCATTTCTGATGTGGGCAGCCTGTGATAAATATATATTTGTATCAATAGATGACGCCGCTTTCTATTCTAGAAGAATACTAAGTGGTAGGGCGAAACAAGCCCTATCACAGGCTGCCATCCCTGCGGAGGGGTCAACCAATTGTAGAGGACAGAATCGACGGGCCGAGTCCGGATCCCATGATAAATATTTTTTAAGGCGTGGGACCAGAGACTCGAATCTGGATCCTCCAGAGTGGAAAGCCGAAGCATTTCTACACGGCCAATCCGGCCGCTTTGATAAGTATTGGAATTTCCTATCATTTAATAATTTTCAACTGGAAAACGGCATAAAATAACAAAGATGGAAAACAGCATTAACTCAGAAAGAAGATGCGTTTATCGGATTCCCGTATTAATTTTCAAACTGGTGGAACATGAATTTGATGTTGAGTTCTACAGTTGAAAAGTCAAAGCATTTTCACGCAGCTTATCCGGCTGACAAAGTTATAACGTTTAAGTTATTTTTTTTCTTTGTATTTTACACCACTTTCAAACTAGAGCAGTAGTTTTCAAACTGGGGTCTGCGGTCCTCTAGGGGACCGCGAAAAGTCCCCCAGAGGACCGCGAACCCCAGTTTAGAGAACCACTGTTCAATATCCTGAATAGTGGTCATTGTAGCAGAAAGATTGTATGTAAAAACTTTCTTATGATTGGGCTATTTGATTTGTCATTTTCTGAATAAATAATTGTTTGTCAAAAAATGTTTTTGGTAACAGTAGCCTATATATTAATTATAGTTAATTTTAAAGGGTCGCGAGCAATCTAAAAAATTGTAAAGAGACCGTCAAGCGAGAAATTCTAAAAAAGTTCGAAAACCACTGACTAGAGCATCCATCTTAAACAGCCATTTAGTCAACGCTTAGAATTGTTAGAATGGTAAAACGTAGCAAGAGAGACATTTTTTCTAGAGTAAAAGTCTTTAAAAATGCAAACATAAATCATATATAATAATTATATTTTCAAAATAATTTAATTATTACTTTATTATTATTTTGCATGTAGCATTTTATACTGTACTAATTTATGACTGATACCTCTGCTCAGTGGTATGCTGCAGAATTATGTTTTTTTTTTTTTTTTTTTTTTTTTTTTTTTTTTTTTTTCAAGGTCTAGTTTTTTTTTTTTTTTTTGTTAGCAGATGACGTTATTTACCACTCTGCAGAGCACTAAATGACAATGCGAAACACGGTCTACCATAAGATGACCATCTTTGCTGAGAGGTTCTCTAGATTATGATGGGCGGGGGTGGACAGGCGGATCTTGACCTCATGAATAAATTTTCGAAGATATGGAACTCAAATAATGGAACTACAATTCGCCAGACCCCGTAATGTGGGGACCAAATCCTCTTTAGCTGTACTATTTCTTTATTCTTTTTTAAAATTAATAGCATAATACAATAAAAATTAAATGCAATATGAAAAGAGTGAAATATTCATTGAATTAGAGCAGTACAGCGGTAGGTAGGATCAGTAGCAAAAATATGGAAATAAAAGATGTGATTAGAGATTTTGCAAATTTAAAATCCAGGCTTGTTAATTAATTAACCTGTGATCTTGAAAATTTAATCAATTAAACATGTTAACATATGTCAACATATGAATTTTCAGTGTAGTTGGTTGATTGTGTTCATCATGTACTTGTATGTTTTATTTCATATTTAATACCTGGGATCGCGAAAAATCTCGTAATAAAAAATGGGGTCACGAAAAATCTCATAATGAAAAATGGGGTCGTGAATGAAAAAAGTTTGAGAAGCGCTGCTCTAAGTGATTGCCTCACTTGCCTCATCCTAGATCCAGCACCCTAGATCCCATTGAATATGTATATGTACTGCTATATTTATGATATAGCATAGTCAAAAGATGGATCATCTTTTATTGTAACAGTATAAAAGGTATTCCTCATAATAAATAATTCACAGTTTTAGAAATGTTACAATGCAAGAAATATATTGGTATAATTTGAAATAAATCATTTTTTATTTTATAAACAATATTTTATTGTAAATCTGTTAATATTTTTTAGTTTGTATTATTTATTGCAGTTCTTCCTCTACGTTTTTTTCAGATAAATATTTTTGTTACAATAGATACCATTAGGTGAAATATATGTTTTACTCTAGGAAATTTTTATTTATAATAATTTTTTTCACAAGAATAATTCTGAAAACTTATGTAAAATAAGTGACTAAAATTATATTTGTTTATTTATGTAGGGACTTATAAAGAATCCACTGATAGTTCTGATGATGATGTTAAAATGGCAAATATTATCCATACAAATATAGTGTCACCTCAGCCAAATGATTCCGGTATGTTAATAATTAAGTCTGTTTTAAAATTATTATTATTATTATTATTATTAAAATTTTGTACAGCGTTATATGAGCTACTAAAGAATAAAAAAATATTACTCAAATAAAGAAGTTATATTTAATTAATATTTTTTTCTTATGATTAATATTGTAAACTTCTCTATATTTCTGTTTCATATTTTCTTATGAACAAAGTGTCATATCATGAGTTGAAAAAAATTTGCATTTGGTGTACTTAATATCTTTAGGTCTACATATTTATGTGAGCAATTGTTTTCTAACATAAATTTCATTAAATGTAAATTGAGGAGCCAAATTACTGATGAAAACTTGGAATTGTGCCTTAAATTAAAAAGACTAGCTACAAGTCAAACATACAAAAACTTTCTAAAGAAATGCAAGCTCATTGCTCATACTGATTAAAACCAATGAGAGCAATTTTATATATATATTTTTTGGGGTTTTTTCTTCATTTAATAAAGATATTACTTTAAATTTTCCTTATTTATTAAAAATATATTTATGATTCTTGAATAATTTTTCAATTATTGTGAAGGACAGGTTTGGTTCTTCCATCTCAAAAGTTTGCTGACTTCTGTGCTAGACATTCAAAAGAAAAGGAATGAAGCATATTCCTTTCCTTTTGCTTTTCCATTCCAGCAAACTACGAACTTGCCTTAACAGTCTAATGTTTTCCTGGTGAAAACTAATTAACTATTTATACTATGGAAAATTTATTTCTGACTTATGTGATTTTGACTTTAAATGGTGTTTTTCCAGTTTAATTAGTACTGTAAGTTGGGAATCATTTGTATTTATAATTTTAATTTGATTCTAATTTTGATTGCCAGTTAGCTAAGGTATAATGTAGAAATGAAGCTGAGGCATTTAAAAATCTTTCGGCTATCTTATCTAAGATTAAACATTGATAATTAACCTGTAACTGGAATATGATATATTTAACTCCAGTTAATCCATAGTCTCCAATTTTCTGAAGTTGAATTAACCTGGATAATTGGGAGCATATTGTATGTAAATAATTTATAAATATGATATTCTAATTGAAATATAATAGATTATTTGTTGACATAATTGATAATTGAATATGCACTTCTGTGTTTAATGCTACAATAAGAATTATCATAAGAATAATTTACAACTGTATACAAAATGGAAAGATATTATTACAAAATTTGGATTTTTAATTTAATTTGATTCCAATTTTGATTAGCAATCATCTACCATAATAAAGAAATGGATCAGGACATTTATAATTCTATCAAATATTGCATCTAAGATAAATCATCAACATTTACTATGATATTTCATATAACGCAACCTCTTTACTACGCTACTCCATATTTTCAACACACTACTAAAAAATAAAATAATTTCAGCTCATTTGGGCAGGGGAAAAAACAATCCGTAAAAGTCAAAAACAACGGATTCACTAAAGTGCACTTTCGGCTCAACTAAGCCCTCAGTAGTTCGACTTAAGAGGTTTAAGTCGAACTACTGAGGAGGGCTCAGTTGAGCCGAAAGTGCACTTTAGTGAATCCGTTGTTTTTGACTTTTACGGATTATTTTTTCCCCTGCCCAAATGAGCTGAAATTATTTTATTTTTTAGTAGTGTGTTGAAAATATGGAGTAGCGTAGTAAAGAGGTTGCGTTATATGAAATATTTCATATATTTTATAACCAGTTATGACAAAATTACTTGATATGTTTTTTAGATAATGGCTGATTTTTCATTATATCTAAGAAGTTGTTCATTATTATTAATAAATTTTATCTATAAATGTACTTGACCAAACTTGGAATTGGTATTTGTTCATTATCACTATGATCTTATTTCTGTGCTCATTATAACAGTTTCACTGTGAATTTATAAAAGAAATATAAATTTGGAACTGAAAAATTGAAAATAATGACAACAAATAATAATAAAATCTTATTCTATATGAAGATTTGAACCCAAATCTACAAATTGACATTGTTCTTAATTATATTATCAAATTTTAATTATTGAGTTGCATTCATTATTACTTACACTGGACTTGCATTTTTATGAATCTTCAGTTTACAAACTATACATTTTTACAAACTATTTAGTTGGTCCCAAAAAGTCCCTAATGTTAATTAATGCCATTTTCATTTACGAACTTTTTTGGAGTCTGTACAAATTCATAAAATCGAGAGTCCACTGTAATATATGTGGATGAAACTTTTAATAGTGAATACAGGCCATACAAATTTGAGCTATATAATAGATATTTTATCATTTTCTAAGTTCTCTGAATCTCAAAAATACAAAATGTCCTACAAATTTTATCATCTCCTTGTCATTTAATTTTTAGTTGAAATGGATGCATTACCAAACAATTCACATTCTTGTATCAGTATTTATGAATTATTTGGATTTAAAATTTGCATTTGCCTTTTTAAAAATTGAATTTAAATTTGTATTTCAGATGAAGGAACTGATTCTGAAACAGGGACTATTAGAACAGTCATTGCTTCAGGAAAATCTCGTAACATAGTATTAGCTACTGATAGTGCTAGTACTTCAGAAGAAAGTTGTCTTAGTTACAATTTAGATCAGTGGGACAGTTCATCAGAAAGTAAGTTAAATATTTTATTATTTTTTTATGTCAGAAGTCAAGTTAATATTTTTTTATTTTTTATGTCTTGTTAAATAAAAATTATCATATTTATGTATACATAGATATACCTTGTTTAATGCAGACTCACTTAACATATTTTCACTATAATATACAATCAATTTTACCATACATCTCTGCTATAATGAGTCAATGCCCACATAACATACTCAACATTCACCATTTCAAAACTAATACTATGTAATGTAATTTGAAATAGATGGCACCATACAGTATAATGTAGGATTGTGGTGTGGTTGTTGACAAAAGGAGTTTAACTGTTGAGTATAGACAATTAAGTCGGGATTTTTCTGACACTAGGTGTAATGATTTAACACAGTGTTTTCCAATCTGTGGAGTACTAGTCTATTGCAAGGGGATGCACAAGAACTAACAGAAACATCATTTTTGAGAAGAAATAAAAAAAAAAAATAAATTCAAATTAGTGTCAAAGAAAATGAATCAGCAGAAGGGTTATAAATACATATATCCATGTACCCAGAAACTTTCTGCTGTAGCTGTTTTAAAGACAAAATATCGAACTCATTTAGTGATTGAAAAAGAATCACAAGTAACAATATCTTTAATGACATCCCAATTTGAGAGAATTTGTACTGAAAGACAATCCCACTCATCTCATTAAATATAATACATGTTTATATACAATATAATATTTTTCAGTTTTTTTTATAGGATTTGTTTAATTGTATTAAAAATTATTACACCATAATAAATATATATTTTTTGCCACATAAAAACTTTATTTATACAAAATATAGTATATTGTTTTGTAGTATTAAATTTTAAGTAGAAAGTATTTATAAAATTAGAGTTCTATGAAAATGAAGGGCATAGCAATATTTTACGAAAAAAGGGGGTGCAGATATAGAAAGTTTGGAAATCACTAATTTAACACATCCACACCAAATGCATGTTTTTGGAAATATTAGCCAAAAAAGAACTTAGACACATGGATAAGTGACACACTGAGTTCAAAGTGTTAGAGGTTCACTGAAATGAAAACATATAAAATAAAAATATTTGTTTTAACAAAAGTAATGATAAAATAATTATGAATATTGTACAAAGAAATTGCAGAAGCTAGGTACACAAACTATCTCCACACACTGATACAAAAAATAATCAGATGTTAATATCACAAGAGAATTGAAATTCACTCCTACAGCTATAGACTATCACCTCATTGTCTTAGCAGAAAAATCCTTTTTATAATAATATTTATGAATCTTGTGCTTGGCTCATTTACATACAATTGAATCAAATCTTATTAAATGTAAATACATATAATCAGTAAATAATTATTAATTACCAGTTATAATCTTCAATAAGAGACTATTCTCTAATTCTCAAATCGGATTATTGATATTTTTTTAGAATAGATGATGTCATGTGAAAAGAGAGTTTGTCAATAGTGAAAAGGGTTTAATAGTTCTATTCCATAACTCATACTTTCTAATTTCCTGATGCAGAGAAATGAAATGTAAGTTAGCCATAAACTAAATAAAATATTCAAAATAAGAAGAAGAAGAAATAAATCTTAATTAGGAAAGGTCTAAATTAAATCATCACAGTGTGTAAACATGGTTACACATACATATAACCATGCTTATATTCAGTGGTGCCGAGAGAAATTCCGGGCCCCGGTACAAACCAGGTTTTGGTCCATATATATAATAAATTCTTGTTGTTAGGAAGCGGCCCAGGCCCTTCAATCTTCTACAGGTCCGGGGAATTTGTCCCCTCTTCCCCGCCGTCTCAGCGCCACTGTTTATATTCATACTGGATAATTTTATCATATTTTTCATTCTTGGTCATAGTATCATTGCAGCTCATGAAAATCCTTTTAAATAGTGCTCTAAAAACCAATCTCTTATAAATTACTGCTCAGTTTTAGTATTAGCATGGTTAAAACCATGCTAATGTTAAAACTGGAATTTAGGAAAGTTTACAACAGTTATATTGCTCTGGTTCATTCAAGTCTATATCAATATCAAGAAAATGGACATAAGCTGCACTAGAATGGTCTATTGGGTCTAGAATGGTCTCTTCCCAGGTAACATATAATTATTATGTTAATACCTACAATATAATTAATGGACTAGTTATGTAAAGTCATGAATTCTAACGAATACCAGTAATATTAATTATAAACAAAACCTAACAGTCTGACTTTGCAAATCCAGAGTTTGGCCTGAGCTCAGATCTTTTTACTAACTTTCTAAACTAAATATAATCAGATAAAAAACAAATCTAACAACAATTAACATCTAACTGGCAAAAAGAAATAACTGGAAACTTACAACTAGAAATAACAAACAAGTGTTAGCACTAAACTGACAAAACGATGTTAGAAACTTATACAAATAAATTGAATAAATTCTCATAACTAGTTAAATAACAAAAATTAAATATATTAGACTCAAAGCATTTACAAAAGTGTTAGTTAATGCTTTATTTAAACAATAATAAGGCAACAATCAAATAATCAACAGAACTTATTTAATCTAAATCAGATATCCAAAAATCCAATTATTCACAAGAAATAAATCTTAAATACTATTTAACTTACTAATACCACCACCACCGATACAAACTTCAAACAATTGTAGGTGTTTACAAGAAACTTAATTGTCACTTAGCCAACTTCACGTTGATACCAACACTTCTCTGTGTCATTGGACACGTACAATTTTATGCTAATTGATTACAGTTCCGAGCTTGGCTTATTTGCATAATTTCGCATAACAATATCAAATTTATTAGCTTACAGAGTAATTAATTCATGTCATCCTCTTTACAATTTAATTTATATTCTGAACAAAACATTAGAGATCATTTTATATTCTCATATCGGATCAGTGGTAAAATTATGTAGATTAGATGACGTCACTAACTGAGAAAGCTCGTTCGGAAGATGAGTATCCATTCTTTAAAGGATTTAGCAATCACATGTTTAATATGATTGCTAAATCCTTTACATTTAATGATAACTTGTTTTTTGAGGATATTTATGACTGTTACATTGAATCACATGTTTAATGTGATTGCTAAATCCTACGACGGAGATGTGGAAGTAAGTTAACTCAAACAAAAATATGTTAAATAATATTGAATATAACGATAAATAATAAAAAGAGCATAATAAAATAATAGACAAGATAGGTCGGAGTTAACCTCTTCACAGTTAAAACCTGTTGTTATTTGTATCTCAGAACTAGTTATAGCTTAGCACTGTCCACTATCTCTTTTAGAACAAGGACCTCTTCTAGGAGACAATCAAGGAAATGTTCAACAAAACCAAAAAATGTAATGGTAATCTCGCATCCTCTCTAAACAACATGCTGCTAATTATCTCTAACTTGTATATGGTCAAACAACATTTATTCATAATAGATCTAAGAGTAATTGGCTGCTTGTGTATATTTAGCTAGGTGAAAAGATGTGGATACACTGGGTTAGAGAATTTTTTTTTATCCAAAAAGATAGTCTTTTCTTTTTATTTAGAATATCTACCTTTCTCATAAATGCATCAGTAGTATCCTTAAGCAATTCTCAAAGTAATGAAGTCAGATATCTTTTTTATAATCTCTATTAGATAAAACAATTAGCTTTTTTTTGTATCATTTCTCATACAAGTTAGAGATAGTTCATTAATCCCAATATATGATGAATGATAACTTGTTTTTTGAGGATATTTATGACTGTTACATTGAATAACTACAAAGTAAGTTTATATAAATAAAATGCAAAGTTTGTCTGTTCTGCATAGGCTCCCACATTGTTTGACTGTAGGGACCAAACTCTGCATAGTGATTTCTATTGACTGGGTAACATAGTCTGTCACGAGTCAAAATTTGTTTGACTCCAAAATGCCATTGGAGGATAGGAACATTTTGGGTCATGACAGAATATTTCAGAGGTTTAATACTTAAAATGGAAATAAAATTGAAACATGAGGCAACCAATAAAGTTCTGTCAGGTTTTGACTCCACAAAGAGAAATGCAATGACATGAAGAAAGATATACATGGAAAATCAGAAATGTAGGTAGGCCTCGATTAGTGCGAGTTCGAATAATGCGATATTCGATTAGTGTGACTTATAAAAATGATAACATTTTTCAGTTAGTGTGAGCAAATATTTGATTAATGCAAGTTGTAAGCATAGACTAGTCTTACTAATAAATGTCCATCCCCTTTTATGATGTCAATTAACAAATTAATATTTATTTTCGGTTAGTAAAACCAGATGAGGAGCAGTCCAAGAATAGTTACTTGGCTTTGAAGGGGTGAAACAACAGAAAGATGGGCTTTTTGCCATTAGCTATTTAACATTACTATTATTCCCTTTGTTATCGTATACATACAGTATAATACAGAATTTTCTCTTTTAGAATGTATCAAAATGGATGAAAGGAAGAACACTTTTGATGATAAAACAGGAAACAGAAAAAAAGATGTTAGTGATTACGCTACAGCAAAAAATGGATGTGATTGAAAAAAAAAGAAGAGGTTTATTACGCTAGAGCAAAAAACGGATGTGATTGAGCGACAGAAAAGCGGTACTCAACTTCCGCTTTACATTTGGCAGTTGGTTTGATGATGGTATGAGATGCAATCCTGGTAAGTTATTAATTTAGATGATGGACAACGATGTAAAATATGAAAATAAATATTTCTTAAACAGTTAGTATTGTGGTTATTCATCATGAGGTTGGCTAATAGCCAGAATCTCACAAAGCAAGAACCAATTACCATATTTTACATATAGTTAATACTTTGAATAGTGCGAGAAATTCGTGGAACCCATTATTCGCACTAATTGAGACCTACTTGTAGTCCCATCAGCAGCAATGACCTATCTCCAATTGTCAAAGCTTACTTTCAGATTGTGATCAATCAATATTGCTGATGCCTCATTAGAAGGTTTCGTAAGAGAACAGTGAAGTAGATAATGTAATGTGTTATCATGCTGCATGCCACAGGGATAGCTACCATTGTGAATATTGATGAAAAAGTAATGGCGAAATCTCCCATGATTTGTCAACATTTGAGTTAAATGACGATCAATGATAACTGGAGTTTTGCCAACCTCAGGCAGAAAGGTATGGATGGTCTTACCCAAATACAAGATAGACCAGCTCTCCTTTGTCAGTTTGTCATTGATGATTGCAGTAAAGTACCCTTGATATAGCTGACAGATAGGGAAGTAATCACAGTATTGAATCCCTAGTTGATGACTTGGGCAAAGCATTCATAAACTCATTCCTGATGATGTCTGTGTGATCATGGTCCCATCACAGAGCCACAGCTCAACATTGTCATATCCTGAATATTCTACCTCTGATCTCATGCACTATCATCACTTGCTGATAACTGTCACTTAAAGTAGGTTGACATGATCAACAAACACTTGGTCAGAGACAAACTCTGTCCAAATACACTCGGACTGAGTTTTAAGTTTGTTTACATGTTCCAAGTGTACTCTTTCTATAGTTTGAGGTAAAATGCCGGATCTTATGCTGTGGTTGATATATTATTACAGGAGCTAGACAATCACATTAACAAACAGATTAGATGGAAGAAAAAGTTATGGACTCGAGAATGGATCAGCTTCATAACTTCCTCTTAATAATTGCTCAGACGTGAGCAATTAGGCACCTCTTCCAATTTTTTGTGTAAGGTGGAAAATTAAGGTAAAAATACATTCAAAACTATCTACAATTTACTAATAATCAGTTTGATGAATTTTTAAGATGTGTTAATTCTAAAATTCCATCATTTGACACAAACATGAGAGCTTCGCTCTACCTAAGCAATCTTTGTTTACTGCTTTCCGCCATCTTAAACTTCCTATCAGCTGCTACTCAGTCTAAGTATTTGTGGTTGCTGTCTGAGTTTACTTGACTCTGATGAAAAGGTCTGAGTAGCATTCGAGTGGAGCACATCATCCAAGTGAACTCGGTCCGAGTGTGTTCTGATCGTGTCAATCTAGCTTTAGAGTCTGTAGTGACAACTGGCTTTCAGAGAAAACTGTGATTGGCTCTGAGCCTGAAAAATGCAGTAACCATTCAGCTGCTCAAATGCCAACAACTGTGCCTGAAACATAGATGCCTCCTCATTCATTTTGTATTTGGAACTGTGTATTAGAACTCTGTCCACAGTTGGCTACCCTGACATAAACACTATCTTTAGAACTATCAGTAAAGATCTCAATATCTGACACGGTTGGTTCACTGACCTCTTAGCCAAGGCTGATGTGAAGAATGGAATAGATTCCTCATACATCATCATTGAAGTCTTCTGCAACAACTGGGCATCTCTCTCCACAATGCAAGCTACTGTGACCAGTCATCCAAAAGAAAGTACTCTTGTCCGACTACCAATGGCAAATGCATCAAACAGCTAAGACTAGCACAGCCTTTGTTGAGAAGTTCTGTATATCCTTGTGATCTGTAAATATACTAGTCGTGCTCACAAGCAATGACTCATTTCTTTTCACTGGTGAGACAGGATTCCACTATATACCTGATGCATAACAGACAAAAATGCCTATTTTATTAAAAATAAATAGGCATTTTTGTCTTATGCATCAGATATATTTAAAATTTAATCACAATAAGTCATCACAATCATTATCATCAATATTACTTCCATTTCTTCAAAGAGAAGGTGGCAACACACTCTTGAGGAAATATATATTCTTCATATCACTGATTAGATAATGCTATACCTTCCTATCTTTACATACTATACCAACTTCTTTATAGTCAGTTTAAAACTTGAACTTCCCACCTTTCTTATCCCATCTACAATAAGGTCTTGGAATAATAGAGAAAGATAAAAATAAGATTATTATATAATATGTTGCTATTCTGTTATACTCAAAGGCACCCATCACATCCATAAACACAATGGACATGTAGTTTCCTTGCCACCTGTTCTCTCAGATTAGCTTAACATCATAGTATATATATGGCTGAGAGAAATCAACTTGTCTAGACCATCAACACAATACTTTACACCTTGGTTTGAGTATAACTAGAGCACATTTAGCCAGGAGGAAGAGTTCAAAACTTGAGCTTTCTACCCTTGTTGCCCCCTATACAACAATTTCTTGGAATTATAGAGGGAGATATTATATAGTAATCTTATTTATATTATATTGCTATTCTGCTATTAATCTTAGCTGTTAAATTATTTTCATTGATTTTCAAAAGAACCTTTATTTTATTAATTTAATTTTTTCAGATTCCAGAATGATAGTGAATATTGATTCTCCTGACACTAACAGAGACATCAAAATACCTTCATTATGTGATTCGATAGAATCAGAATCTTATTATGGTTTAAACACTTCAGGTGATGGTGGACATCATTCAATCAATCATTCACCAATCAAAGCATACAGTCGCCAGGCAAGAATATTTTATGAAATAAATTAACTTTCATTGTAATTTAATTGTCTGTCAATTAGAAATAGAATTTAATTATAACATAAAAGTTTTTTTAATGGTATATTATCATTATTTCTAATTTTTTTCACAATAAACTTATTTATCAAAACAAAATGATGATATCACAAAAATACCTATTTTATTTTTAATATTTAAAATTTTAATCATAAGTCATCACAATCATTATATCAATATTACTTCCATTTCTTCAAGAGAAGTTGGTAGGCACACTCTTGAGAAAAAATACATTCACTCTTGAGAAAAAATTAAAGGATAGAATCATTTAATCAGTAGTATTACTGATTAAATGATTCTATCCTTTCTATCTTTACATACTATATCAACTTCCTTTACAGTTATTTTAAGTGACAATATTCAAAATAAACAATAATTCTAATTAAATCTAATAGTTTTAGGACTCTGCAAATCCAGACTCCTGCTTGGCCAGGTCTTCTAAATTCCAAAAATAAATTAATAAATTTTAACTTCATGATAAAATGAACAACTGGAACTTCGCAATTGTTTAAGTTAGTGTACTTATAAAGTAGTAAATTTAATAAATCCAAAAATAGATTAAAGTTAAATAATAATAATTTATTGAATCAAAACACTTAATAAAGTTTTTTTTACAATTCATGAAATAATAATAAAGTGATAAACAAGTTAGTAATAAAAAACTTGTTTAATTATCAATCCAAGATTCAAAACAACAATAAATTTATTAATCTTAAATAATATCTTATTCTAGTATTTCTTCATACTGATTAGTGTTGAACATTGATAGGAAAACATCGATAAAATCATCAAAAGATAACATCGATGTTAGAAAATATCTGTCCCAAAAACATCAGTGTTTTTTTTTTTTTTGGTGCATTGTCAGTAACAGCTGCATTGACATATTCTTCATTTATTTCCCAGTATTTTATCAACTGCTTTACTTTATTAGCTAGATACTCGCTAATATACTGTTCTTTCAATATAAAAACATCCAATGCTACATTGTATTAATTATTTTCCTCATCTATAATGTGGACAGTCAAGCTAATGTAACTCCTCTACTGGATGTCTGTCCATAAATCAGTTGTCAATAAGCAAAATTTCTGTTTGAGCTGTTGTTTGACTATGGATACCATATAACTATATTTATTGGAAATTAATCTTTTAATCATTGGTCGAGAAGGAATTTTGTACGAAGATGCTATTTTCTTTACAAAATGTTGAAAACCTTCACGATTCAAATATACAATGGCTTATTGTCTTTACACATCATAAATATAAGAGCTTGATTTACCTTATTTTCTTCTGATTCATCTGATTTGAATTCCTCAATGCTCCTAAATGTCTTAGAAATTTTTCTTTGTTTTCCTGGGAGAGATTGTGACGATGGTGCTTCGTCAGTGTCTTGATGTGCTTCTGCAGTGTCGTGCAGAAGGAAGAAACATTTTTCTTCCTTCTGTAAGTCTTTCTGAATTCCAAGAAGTTGTAGATGTTCGCTTTTAAGATGACACCTTAAATTCATGGTATTACCACTAGTTTTCAGTTCTTTTGAATAATATATGCAAGTTGCAGATTTACTTTTATTTTTAGCAAAATGTTGCCACAGAAAGGTTTTCGGAGGCATACTTACTGAACCACAAAGGTATAAATACTTTGAAATAAAAAAAAAGAAACTGAAAGTGTTTTGAATATTAATTAAATGATGATAATAGTGTCTCACATGACAAATGTAAGCATAAAATGAATATTTCCAGATGGATTGTTCGATTTTCCTAATACAAAACTAAAAAATTAAGTAAAATTATCACCAATTATAAAAAATTTCATTTATAAAAATATTAGATAAGACAAATTTTTCGGAAACTGCTTAAGATTCTATTAACATAGTTCATTAAAAGTAAAGTACCAACTAGCAGTTAAAATAAACACTCAAATTTATTAAAAACGTTTTCGGTATCTATAATATACCATCCTCAGTTATACAATTCTAAAATAGAACCACCAGGTTCTAAAACAAAATAATTATCGGTTATTTTTCAAAATAAATTAACTTAGCTGAAGAACAGTTTTTGGTTTTACAAAGGTTGCGCAAACATAACAAAAATAAATAAATAACAGCTAACGTATAAATAAAATATTATAGCATCAAATAACAAAAATAAAATACAACACAACATCATAATTAGCAGGTAGCATTCTATAAATATTCTATTACCAGCTATTTATAGCATATTTCCAGGCTTTCGACATTCCATCTGCCTGGTGTATATTAACAACATTTTCTTTATTTTTATTGCTCTTCAAAATTTTGATTTTTTCCGCAGTAAAAAGTTCCCTAGGATCTTGCACCTTTCTTATAATTCTGGCCTCTTCCCAACAGATATTAATATCCTTTTCAAAAGCTCTTTGTGCTAAGGCTGTTGTAAGATTGCCTCTCTGTAGATCTTCCTTATGTTCTTTTAAGCGGTCTTTAAGGTTCCTACTTGTAGCTCCTATATATACTTCCCTTTGGTTATCTTGGACATTATGTAATGGTACTTTATATACTCCTGCCTCTAGATCCTTCTTTCTCTTAGTCTTGTCGTTCCTTAATAAATTGAATATGGTAGGCAACCTTTTATAGCAGCATTTTCTTTTAGTCTTCTTTAAAGTCCTCTTTAGCGTTTTATACTCGTGGATGTTGTATGGCAGAGCTATCCTATCCAACGTATCGGTTAGATTATTAGATAATTCATTAAACTACACTATGTTCTGACTATTAAGCCCATTATCAAAGTTCTTTTTCTGTTCCACAAATATATTATACATAAACTTTCTACTGTATCCGTGTTGGGCCCCGCATGTATAAATTCTATTAAGTTCTTCATTTAAAAATACATTATTACTGCAATGTGTTAATGCACGCCTAAAATATGTGCGGAAAACTGATTTTTTATAGGTCCAGGGATCATACGACCATTTTGGTATTAACACTGGGGTATTCGTGGGTTTAATGAATACCGTAGTTTCTAGGCATTCAGCTCCCGCTAAAATCTTAATATCAAGATAATCCACTATTTTATTATCCTCTTTAGAAAGTTTAAGGTTGAGACCTTATTCTGGTTTAGTAAAATGTTCAATAACCAGATTGTTTAATGATTGTTTTCTCCACATTATAAAAATATCGTCCACATAACGTGTATATAATTTTATCTCTTTTTTAACATTTAAAGGTAGCTGGCTTTCAATTTCCCTAACTACTATTTCAGCAAGAATCCCAGCCATCGGGCTGCCTATTGGGACTCCCTGTTTTTGGTGATAAAACGATCCTTTAAACTCAAAATACGAGTCATGACAAATAATATATGCCAGGTCTCTAAGTATGTTGGGGTCCGACTCTTCTCCTTCCGCGTGCCTCAAGAGGAACCTATAGAATAAACTGCATGTGCCATACAAATTCAAAGATAACCAAAGGGAAGTATATATAGGAGCTACAAGTAGGAACCTTAAAGACCGCTTAAAAGAACATAAGGAAGATCTACAGAGAGGCAATCTTACAACAGCCTTAGCACAAAGAGCTTTTGAAAAGGATATTAATATCTGTTGGGAAGAGGCCAGAATTATAAGAAAGGTGCAAGATCCTAGGGAACTTTTTACTGCGGAAAAAATCAAAATTTTGAAGAGCAATAAAAATAAAGAAAATGTTGTTAATATACACCAGGCAGATGGAATGTCGAAAGCCTGGAAATATGCTATAAATAGCTGGTAATAGAATATTTATAGAATGCTACCTGCTAATTATGATGTTGTGTTGTATTTTATTTTTGTTATTTGATGCTATAATATTTTATTTATACATTAGCTGTTATTTATTTATTTTTGTTATGTTTGCGCAACCTTTGTAAAACCAAAAACTGTTCTTCAGCTAAGTTAATTTATTTTGAAAAATAACCGATAATTATTTTGTTTTAGAACCTGGTGGTTCTATTTTAGAATTGTATAACTGAGGATGGTATATTATAGATACCGAAAACGTTTTTAATAAATTTGAGTGTTTATTTTAACTGCTAGTTGGTGCTTTACTTTTAATGAACTATGTTTATAAAAATATTATGTAATATTACTTAACCCAAACATCAATTCTACTACATAAACAGAAAAACATCGAACATTGATACCAAAACATCGATGTTCGACATTCAACACTAATACTGATACAAAAAAAGGAATCAGTTATCATGAGAGAATTGAAAGTCATTAATATATTCATTGTTTTAGACTACATATCATTCCTTACAATAAAGGCCCTTTTTAAATCCTTCAATGCCTTTGATATCTATACACATCACTGAACTGAAACAAAAAGTACATAAAAAATTCAGTTCTGATTTTGTTAATTCAGCTTTTGAAAATCAGTTTTTTTGTGTGTATTCATTTAAAATATGCCATTTTGATGGTGATTCCTACATTTTTCAGTTGCTGAAATATTTTAAAATTTATATGTAAACAAACATTGTTTATATTTGAATGGCTTGATAGAATTTGGATTTTATCCCATCCTGTCAATTTTATAGTCTAATCCATCAAAGTTAATCCAATTATGGGATTTGATAAATGATATTGAATTTTTTAAGGAAATTAATGGCAATTTAGATCTCGATTTATAGGAATTTGATTTACATGCATTTTCCAGAAATACTTAATTCTTGTAAACTGGGGTTAAAGTGTACTTTGAAAATTTTTACTAAAACCATTCTTTTTCACTTAGTTATTTTTCTTACGTTTTAGGGCTCACAACAATCAGTAACCAGCAATGCAAGTAACAGCAGTATTGGAACAAAGTCCAGTCAATCATTAAGTGCTTCTTTTGATAAACTGTCAACTGAGGAAAAACCAGCTTCCAAATCTGAGTCAAATAATCGCACAACTGTAAAGATGATGTGGAAACTGAAACAATCCTTTTTGAAACCTCATAAATAAAGATCAGAGTTGATCATTTGTGCAGAACTATGCAGATAAACAAAATCTAGTCTTCATTACAATAAGTATTATTTATATTGTGAGTGATGTCAATGTTGTATATAAAGAATATCTTTGAAATATATATTTATGATGACAATTGTGAAAATAATTTTATAAATATATATAAAATCACTAATATTTTTTAATTCCATTTTGATTTAAATACCAAGATTTGAAAATTAAAATATTTTTAAGAAGTAAATTTGTTAAAGTTGAAAATTTTACATTATCTAAATCAAAATAAATTGGTTTAAAATGACCAATCAGTTTTAACTATGCATGATATTAATAACTTTAATATTTTCTAATAATAATTGAAAATAAAAACATTCTTAAGAATAAATTTATTTTTTAAAATAAGATATTTTATGAAATGCATATACTACCTCCAGTTCATCTTGCTATAATTGGTTAATAGGTAGTGAACACTGGAGAGATGATTGTGCTCTTAATATAAAAAATTTTATGTATATATTTTAAAAAATTGTTTTATTGAAAAAAATAATTAATATTGTGTTACGCTATTAAATTTTTAGTTTCCATACTGCAAGATTCATTTTAATAACAATTATGAATCAAACTACTTATGTTTTAATTTTTCAATGCTATATTGAATGAAAAATTTGAATAGATAACTGAAATGCATGTGCTTTAAAAATATTTAAATATTAAAATCATCATCATCATAGCATTATAATTTCACAATATTGAGAACAAATGGAAAATAATTATTTTACTACTGAATCTTATTAAGAAAATTATTGTTTATCTTGCCCTTTATCTTGGATTTTGTTTTTGTATTATTGTATATTTTATTTCACAATTTCAATAATCCACAATGACAGTTGTGGATTAATAATTGTTAGAGTATATTTAGATTGTTTCAATAATAATTATATTTTTGGAGATTATTTTTTTAAGATTTTTGTGTTCTGATATATATGAATTTATAAATTGAAATTTTAAAATTCATATGTATTAGATTAAGTGAAGATTTAGTGTTATAATAATATTTGGTAATTAAAAATGTTTAAGTTTTTCCTATAGTGAGTTGAGGAGGCTAGATAAATAAATATAATTTGCATTAAATTGAAATGTATAGAATGTTCCACAGAAGCTTTAAGTTTCCAATAGGATTCAGTGAATGACTATAAGGAAATAAGGAATGTAACAAGTACTTTAATTTTTGAGTTCAAGCTTTTTACAAATATATACTTGCCAAATATATTAATTAATTTATTTTGGCTTGGAATGGGATATTCATTGTTAATGAATGCAAAGTAAAATAATGCAAATATAAAAATAATACAAAATAAGATTAGATTTTAATCATGTAAAAAATACAAAAAAGTTACATAGTATATATAAAACAAATAAATAAATAATGCTTTCAGTCTCATTTCATGGAGACTAATTTCAAGCAAAGAGAAGGAATGTAGCTACATGTGGGCATTATCGATGAATGTGGGAGAAGAGCACTAATGAATTTGGAAATAGTGCAACTAGTAAGAAACTTAGGAAAATAAACTACAATGCAGAGAAGAAAATAAGGCAGAAGATCAGAGAGTGAGAGAAGAGAAGGCAGAGGAGGGAAGGAATTTGAACCATAGAAGAAATAAAAGGGGAGAGAGTGGCTGTTGGATGGAGATTAGAAATTAGTGAGAAAAAACTTTAAACTTTCTTAACTCCAAATAAAAGTGGCAACTTAGATTTGTAAAATTGTAATAGAGAAGTATTGAATGCATGGGATTGAATTATTTCTAATGCTTTGAAGAATAGGGAGTTTATAAGAATATTAGGAATGATAATTTTAGCTGTCTTTAATAATGCCTTATTTGCCATGCCTACACTCTTCCATCTAATCAATCTAGTACAGAATTAAATACGATAAAATCCACTATGCTTGCAACACTACAAAATTCTTATTTCTTAATTGCAAAGTACAGTTAGCCTTCTAACTACCCCCTCCCATACAATACCTATTATCACTCTTAAATTTTCTTCTCAATCCATCACATATTTTGGCCCCCTAATTCTCAAAATTAAATATCTTGTCAAAATTCAACCTAAATCTCTCTCTCTTCCTGTTTATCCCTTTACCATATCCTTGTTACAGAGTACCTAAAAGATAACATTTGGAATTATCTTTTAGGGTATGCTATTTATTGCTAACATAGAGACCCTAAAAACATAATTCCAAATGTTATGGTATTTATTCAATACCACTTAAACTACAACAAAACACCACCACTGCTAGAAAGTTAGGTGATCACATTTCTGAGCATCTTTCTAACATCTTAAAAAACTATAGTCCAATTGAAAAAGTTCTCATTGACAAGTATGATCCAGCTTGGGAAGAAGCTAAAATTATTGCTCCTAATATACTTATCAACTCCCTATTCTTCTACAAAGCATTAGAAATAGTTCAATCCCATGTATTCAATAGTTCCTCTATTACAATTCCACAAATCTAGTATGCCATTTTAAACTTTCTTGACTCTAAATAAAACTTCATTCACTAGTTTCTAATTATATTAGTTGTTATAGCCTTAGTCCTCCAAACAGTCACCCTCTTCCCCTGCAGTTGGCTCCAATTCCTTTCCTCTCCTCTCATTATCCAATCTTCTGCTATAATTTCTTCTCCATATCATAGTTTATTTTCCTAACTTTTTTACCAGTCGCTCTATTTCCTAATTCATTAGGGCATGCTCCCCCACCTTCATCAATATAGGAGGTCCCCAGCCTACGACAAATTTGCATTCAAAAATTTTGGTCATACTTCGAATCCATCATAACTCAGAACATAATTTTTCCTAGATACAATGTTGTAAATGGAGATTACATTCCCCAATCACCAGAACTCAGAATATTCAATATGTTTTTAAAAAAAGAGTAGTGTACAGAAATGCTGCATAAATTAAAATATTCATTCTTTAAAGTGAGAAAATTGTGTATTTTAAGTCTACAAAAATTTTATATGATTAAAACTGATGAAAATACAATTTAAAAACAAAGATGGAATACTTAAATTATTGTCCTGTATTCAAATTTATAGCACCAATTGCACGACAAAGCAAGTGTTTACCATCTTGAAAGATCTGTGTTCTAATACCAGGTCTCACATATCATTTTTCAGGAAATTCCAGGCCTGATTAGGCTCATTGAAGTCCATCCTTCAACCTTTCAGTTGATTCTATCATAAATATTGGACAGTCTGTGGGACTCTAAAAGTGGCCATTGCCAAAAGTATCTGTTAGTAGCTTAATTAAACTAATTTACTAAAATTCTTGCAATATAAGTAATTATTTTTTAATGCTACTTAACAAATTATTGGCTGACTACTACATAATGTATCCATTCCATACCAAATTATGAATTGTCCATATCTGTGGTAGAGCCAATAGGTCTTTACAATAGATGAATCAATGTCCAGACTGAACCCATCAAAAATTTTTCAGGAACATTGAATCCAAAGTCCATGCTTCCTTGCATTTAGGTTAGGGTTGAATGGGTCAAGCCTAGAGACCTAAAAAATTTGGATATATGAGATCTGAAATTAAATACAAAATATGGAACAAATATGTCATGCTTCCATTCTAGTGACATCTTGCCCATCCTCTTCAGTGGCTGCTATTGCTAAGCATTGATGATGGCTGTCATAAGCACAAATTTTCATCATAAATACAGATCATCATAAGTTGGGGATTCTTTGTACACTCCACATCTAGCTATATTTCTTCACATTTGAAAAATGATCGTAAGTTGAGACTGAAAGTGTTTGTATTATTAATTTTTGTAACTTTCTTTTAATTTATTTTATGTAACTTTCTGTATTTTTTACATGATTAAATTTTAATCTTATTTTGCATCATTATTAAATTTGCATTATTTTACTTTTTCATAATTTTATATATTAAATACTTTTTATTAAATAAATTGTATCTTAAACATAAAATGTATCCAATGTAAAGAATATAGACTAATACAATTTTTCAAAATTCCTATTTTTTAGCAATACTTTTTAACACTCACATAACAGGGAATAAAAAATATTTCCTGTTATGTGAGCTGTGTTAAATTTCCTGTATTAAAAAGAATATCGACTAGCTCAAGATAGATAGAAGATGAATGTTTAATTGCAAAAATATGTATATAACTAAAGTACTTTTGACTTAAAAAAGTCAACATCAGTAGACACACAACATAGAATAAAAAGTGAACAGAATGACAAATGGAATTTAAAAATATATAATTCTTTGATATTATAGCAGTGTTACAATGACAACAATAGTTTGATATAAACTGTACTAAAATTAATTATTCATAAAACTAAACCATATGTAATATATAACAGTTACATTAAAATTAAATTTATAAGCTATTAAAAGTTCGTGCAGATGAGTTTGAAATCGGTGGTGCAGAATAACTACTGATCACCATAGAGCCATATGGATAAATTTGAGGGTGCATTCATTGATCACAAATTCAGTATTAACCTACTTAGTTATTTGAAGAGATTCAGTCAGTTTGAATTCCTCTGCAGATTGGATATTGATGACGATTTGTGCTTGGTCCTATTGAATGCCTATCGATGTTTTCTAAAACCTTTTATGTAAGATACTAGCCAAGTTCCCATTCCATATTTCTCTTTTTATATTCTGTTATTCTTCAGTTGAGGCTTCTTGTAGTCCTATCAAGTTTGATGTTATGTGCCAGGATAATATATACAGCTGATTTGCATGGGGTGGCAGCTTATTTTTGTCATTCTTAAATATGCCATACATCATCCTTTGTTTTTGGAAGAGATTTACACGAGTTTCTTTCTCTAGATTCCTCTTTATAAAGTTGAGTGAAGGGTCATATGCCACTGGCTTTACTGTTACAAGTATCTGTTCTGGACATCAGGACACATGCACTACCTCTCTAAGTTCATTGTAGATTTTCTCAATAAATTGCATAGCATAATCATGGATTTGAGCGTGACTAAGGATGGTATTGTACTTTTGGCATTTAAATGGTATAGTAATGAAGTGGAAGAAAATTCTTTCAGTAGAGCTCTAATTGCTGCCTCTTTATTAGTTGATAGTCATAAGACCAAGCAGGAATGAGCACAGATGAGGAGGACTGGTTTTCAGTAAACCTGAACAATAAAGATAAGCTATATATCTCATTTTGGCATATAATAAACTTGATTGAAAAGAAATATGTCAGTAGTACTATGAGAAGCCTTAACTGAAGAATAACAGAACATAAGACACACAAGGAATGGGAACTCATCTATTGCCTTAGTTAAAAAGTTTTAAGAAACATTGATAGATATCCAATAGGACCAAATATAAATCATTGCCAACATCCAATCTGTGAAGGAACTCAAACTGGCTAAAGCTCTTCAAATAACTAAGCCGATTAATACTGAATTTGTGATCAACGAGTGCATCCCTAAACTTATCCCTATTCATGATGATTGGTGATACAAATAATTACTGATTTTAGATTCATATTCACAAACTTTTAATTATTATTATAATAATTGTTTTATTACTTCAAAATTTAAAAATATGCAGTTCTTTAATTTATTTGTCATTCAGTTCTCCTTTTGTTGCATATTTTATATCTACTGATGTTGACTTTTAAGCCAAAAGCACTAATTATGCATGTGTTTTTGTAATTAAACATTCAGCTTATACCTATCTTGAGCTAATCTATATCCTTTACATAATTTCTTTATTCTTTTATTTGAGCATTGTCTTTATGTGGCAATTGATAAGCTATACCAAAATGTACTTGTATAATTTGCCACTTAAAATTCTTTAAAATGTTAATCAAGAACCAATTTACCCAAAAATGTTTAAAGCATTAAACTATCAGGATCAAAAATATGATAATCTATCTATCCTAAAATGTGGCCATCAGAAAATTTTAATGCAGCTACAAGAAAATATTATTTGTATAAAGGATGAAAAAGTTTAAGGAAATATTGAATGTAATTACATAAATTTATATTTATTGTGTTTAGAAATGTCTAAAAAAAATTCAACAAATTTTCTATGAGATGATACATATAATTTTAAGCAGGTTAGTATAATTTCATTTGAATATTGAATTTTAATATGTGAGAATTTTTTATGGATATTGAGATGAATAATTCCTGCAAAAATTGCAGATTTTTTTCTCATTAAATAAGCAAATAATTGTAAAAGTTTTTGGAACTATTCTAGTGTAGACAGTTTAGTCTTCTACCCATAAACATTAATTTGTAAAGATTTCTGTAATGATTTCATTATTGTTTATACCTTATTCTACAATTCAATTTTTGTTTGAAGCAATATGAAAAATGTTTGGATTTGATCTTTTTTTAATAATAATAATTTTGTATATCAGAACAATAGATTGTCCAATCTGCTATATCAATTTGCAATAGTGCAATTTCTTATGCTGCCTGAATTCAAAGCATTTATTATATGATCTTTAGTTTTAATCCAATAAGCCAAAGCCACTCAATATTCTTGCATTTTAGCTCCTTTACACAATAATGCTTTCTTAACATGATGAATCATTAAAATAAATTTACTTAGGCATCTTCGTAGACCTGCCTTTTTTATTACATTGCTTATATCATAACAGTTTTGACAATTGCTAGGAGAAATCTTACTGCTTTGTATAGGTACTTAATTATAGAGAGAGTTAACAACAACACTCGTTAGCAGTCCAAACAAACTCTTTATTATGTTTAATTTAACACAAGAGGAACGTTTTCAGCTAAGATTTATCCATCTTCAACTCTAACCTATAAATCAATTGGAACAAAAGACGTTCCACGAATGTACAATACTCATTTCGTTGTGATTCCCCTATTAAAGAACATAAATCAAATTTAAATACAGATCTTTTCCAATTTACTTCACGCATAAATTGCATGCCATCTGGGAGTGTTAACTTCGAATCAGTATTTAAAATAACTGTTTTGGCTAGAATTAATATAAATAATGTAGGAATATAAAATAATAATAATAGATAAAATTAAAACATAACAAAAAACAAAAACATAAAAAACTTCCAAGTTAAATATTAGAAATTCAGTCTTTGTACTTATAGGTTCATACTGACCTCACACGTTATCACCTTAACACACATTTCCATGCATTCGGGATCATTTCAATATCATTAATTATTTCTTCGTGCTGGCCTCATATATATATATATATTCATATTCAATTTCTCTGCTGTACTTACTTTGATTGGATCTGTAACATTACATATAATTTTTGCTTCGTTCCAGTTAATCGTGACATCATTTTTGTAGGCCCGTTTAGCAAGTGCCGTGGTTAGATTTCCAAGCTTAATGTCATGTTTATGCTCTTCTAGTCTATCTTTTAAGTTCTTTTGCATTGCTCTTATATAGGCCTCCATGGTTCCCATATCAAAATTCTGTAAAGGTGTTCTATAGACTCCTGTATGCTCAGTATGGCTATATTCATCTTTGATGTTTTTTAAAGCTTGGAAAACAGTCTGTCCTCTCTTGTAAACTGGCTTCCTCTAAGTTCTTGAGTATTCTTTTAACTGTCTTTGAAGATCTCATCCCATCTGGAAGTACTTCGTAATCTGTAGTAGCTCATTGTTATGGGGTGGAGGTCCCTTGGCTATTTGTCTCTTGTCATCCTTCTAAAGCAGATATTTCTTGTAATTTTCTCATAAAGTTTTGTCACCAAATTCCTGCTATATCCAGGCTTCTTAGCTATCAGTGCAATCTTCTGTAGTTCTTCTTGTTTTATGGTATCGGTTCTACAATGTGTGACAGCCCTAGTCAATTATATTATATGTTAAAATTGATATAAATATGATATAATATATGTTATGATTTATATGTTAGAGTTGAAGATGGCTAGATCTTAGCCGAAAATGTTTGTGTGTTAAATTAAATATAATAAAGAGTTTGTTTGGACTGCTAACGAGTGCTGTTGTTAACCTTCTCTATAGTTTTGACAATTACCAAATTATAAAATCTTAAAAATAAAAATATATATATATTTTTAGGGGTGGCCAATAAGATTTTATAATTTGGTAATTATCAAAACTGTTACAATGTAAACAATGTAATAAAAAAAGGCAGGTCTACAAAGATGCCTAAGTAAATTTATTTTACAATATACATTGCTTGTATCCAAGATTGATTATGATGAATCATTATTTATTATTAAGAAGAATGACTAAATGCTATTTTATGAAATAATAAATTGCTTTTGAGAATTTAGCATATTGCAGCTAAAGTTTCCTCAGATTTTATTGATATGAAAGTCATCAACTACAGTCAAACCTGTTTTTATGCAGTCCGTTTTTGTGTGTTATTTTTTTTGTGCGATATATAAAAAAACTTCCATCAAATGCATATGACGAAATAAAAATAATAAAAAAATGTAATTAAAAAAATAACGCACAAAAATGGACCGCATAAAAACAGGTTTGACTATAATGCATTAGTTTAGTCTAGAGGTGGGCAATGCATCGACCACAGTTTACTAGTCGATTGGCAAGCTGTGAGAGGTAGCCTAAGGTAGTCTGTCATATTTTCTGTAACAAAAACTGTTATTATTGTTTGAAATCACTGGCAGTCTACTTTATAGACTATACTATAGTCTATACAGATGACCATCAATGATTTGTGAAATGAAAGGTACCCTCAATGTAAAAATGTTGGCCACCACTGATTTAGTCTATAAGCAATTTGTAAGTTAGATTTTAAAAAAAGTTAATAAAATAAATAAAAATATTTTCCAATAATCATATTAATAGATATTTTTAATCTATTAATCATACCTACAGAAATAGGAATTTCTTTTTCAATACCATAATCTATTATTTATTAATCTATTGCTTAGCTGAACAGAAGGTTATTTTTAGAAATTTTAATTTATCAACCAATAATTCAATTTATGCAATCTATCCACATTTATTTCTGTTTTATTCATCTTTTATGCATTCAATATTAACATATACAAGTGTTACTCTAGTTACAAATATAATGCATTTTATAAGTTTAGTTTGTAACTGAAAGTTTATTCTTACAGCGAATCCAGAGATATCAAAACACTGTCTACATTTGAATTGTGTAATATGTTATTAATTGGAACCAAGCTTCTTACATTAGAAATTTGAATATACACTTCCCAATTATTATGTGAGGATTTTGATGAAAGTTCTTCCATCATGAAATATTAAAACATGTTTAGCAGCAGTTGTAAAATTATATAGTTATTTGACCATCATAATGTTTAGCTACTATACACTTTTTTATAAAATTGAAAATAAAATGGCATGTTTATGTGCAAAAAAGTTTGTAACTAGAGGAATGCATGTATCTTATACAGATTTTTACAAAAATTCAATAGCACAAACCTTCATAATAAATTTATTATGTACTATATATATTTTTTTAATAAGTTGATTATTGATAAATTTTTAACTACTTGGAATGAAATAAAATTTGTAAAATAAATTGTTGTTCTACTTTTAACTTTACATTATATCCAAACAGCAATTGGCTGACTTTCATTTTGTAATTGTTGAAAGTCAAATTTTAATATTTATGATCTTTCTAAATGATTTCCATTTATTATTGACGAATATATTTTTTAATTACATATTACATCATCAGCTGGCATGGTGTTTGTTAATAAATACTCAGAACTCTCCCTTAATACTTGTAGAGGGCAATATTGAAAACCTAAGTGCCATTGAAAATACTTCATTTAATTAAGTATTAATTAAATGAAACAAATTTTGCCTGGGCTGGTGGACAAAGATTCTATCATTCTCATTAAGTTATTGCAAAATTTGTTTCGAAATAGATAATAGTAAATGGACAAAAATCTTTAAATATGCCTTTAATTGCCTTTAAATCTATACAGTATTATTTTCCATAAAATAAATGATATTTTTATTGTATAATTAAGCGTGAAGACGAATACTGGTAGTCCTCGACTTATGATGGGATTTGGTTCGAACCCCGCTGTCGTAAATTGGATTTGGTCAAAAGTCAGAAATGCCCAAAATTTATAAATTTTCTACAACTAAATTTTATTAGGGCACTATACATTATCTTAATAAACATAAAGAACACAAAAAAGATGCTTTCCTTATACTATTGGTCTGGGACTTTAATACTTGAATTACATTGGCCAGTCATAGAATTTATTAAATCACTGTTGTAAGTCAAAGACTATCTGTATAAGTAACTTGATAAATATTTTGTTGTAAATAAAAATTTTAATGTTATGTCAATAGAAAATTTATAGAAATAGTCTTTCTAAAATAAGACTTGTGGAAATTCACCCAATATAATCAACTTAAATTCAGAAAATTATATTACAGACATTATAAAATTATTGATGTTTTTTTATTATACTTAAATGAAAGATTATCTAAATTTCTTTGGAACATTTAATATAATGTTTCCCATTATATTGTCTTGATATTTTACTGTGGCACAAGATCTTTTCAAATATAAAGAATTAATGGAAGCTATTTCATATTTATATATTAAACTTAAGAATGTTACTTTGTAACTTTCTTAACTTTGGTAAATGATGTTTTAAAATTTAATATTCCTAAATCTTATTATATATCTTATTTTAATTATATAATAAATTGTATAGTTGTACATTCTATATATCATAGATACTAAAAATGTATAAAAATAATTATATCACGAATAATGCATATAATTTTCAGATGCAAATTTTGAGAATTTAGAGAGGCTGACTTATGAAAATAATTATAATGAATTAAAATCAGGGATTCTTAACATATTTAATCTTCTTTAATTGAAATTTTTGCATGTGATATGATACATGTTGCTTTTGTCAGTGCACACAAAATACATCTTATGTGAACAAAATATGACAAGTTTGATCTCAAATAGATAAGGTTTCCTTCCCTTAAAGAATTCCTTCAATTCCACCTCCTCTTTTTGTGGACTCATTGGTCTTTCTCACAAATTATTTAAGCATGAAATATAACTTGTGTTGAAATACTTTCTCATAATGTTTTTTTTTTTATTACAAAAGTTATCAATACTATAGGAAAGTCCATCTTATAAGGACTTAAAATACAGGAATACCTCGATTATCGCGGTTTCGATTATTGCGGTTTATAAT
>AYEL01079005.1:0-47690 GCA_000484575.1 Olivierus martensii
AAATGTACCCTACATAATATATTAAAAAATTTCTGTATGCAGCTAGCTAAGGCAATTTTTTTCTCATAATCATATTTGTTAGATTCTAAATGTGGTTCACAGTTGTTCTGGACTTCAAATTTGCAGAAATAAATAAATTACAGTTGATTTTTAACACGTGGTCCAAAGTTGTCCAATTCTAAAGGTAACTTTGACCGGCTATAAAATAGCTTGTCATTGCTAAATAATACAAATTCCCTTTACAATTTATATAAAAGGCATAACTTCAATGAACATGTATTCCAACGGTTCATGCATGAATTGTTTTCAAGTGTATTTAGATGGTCAAATTTTGAAAAAAAGCGAAAAAGTGGTCCAAAGTTCACCCTATTGACTGTAATAAATCAACGTGATAAATATTGATCAATTTATAGTCACATCATTCATAAAGAGAAGCTTCCTTTTTACTAATATTTTTGAATTTGGTGAATTTTAATTGGAAACGTTATGTTGATGTAAATTACATCTCCTTAATTAAAGTTATTAAAGGAGGATTTTGTCTGTTGATGATTTAATAAACTAGGAATGGGCAACCCCCGGCCCGTATCTCACAAAATATTAAGTAAATAAATAAAATAAATTTCGGTTTTTATTTTTTATTGTTTAAAATAAAAAATAAAAACCGAAATTACGAAGTTTTACACCACCTTTTTCAGTAAATATAGAAAATATAGAAAAACCAAATGAACTTCGATTGGAGAGAATAGATTTGTAAAGTAATTTAGATTCGAAAGATACTTTTGAAGAAAAAATTTGGTATATTTTTATAGAACTTTTATAAAAGAAAATCAATTTCCCAGTTTAAGGAAGTAGGCGGAAAAAATTCTGTCGTTATTTTCTACAAATTATATAAGACGCAGTGCCGGATTTAAGCCGATTGCACTCAATCGGGCCCCGCGTTTGAGGGGGCCCGTGTTTGTCAAAGTTTATGTAATTAAATAATGTCTTAAGAAAAAATATTTTAAAATATATGTATCGTTTTTCAATATTCGCGAGTATAAATGGTACGATAATAAGAAGGAATTACGGAAGATTACAATAACCGAAAACGCCCACACGCTCAATTATTTTTTTTACATTGAGCCCTATCACAATATTTTGGATACATGTTTGTACAGGATAGTTATAAATTAATTGATCCTAATCACATCTCTCTGGAACGGGTTCTAATCAATGTGTTATATTGAAACCTAATATATGCTAATTAGGCCACCGGGTTGCTATTTCCGATGAAAAATAAAATTGTTCAAATTTTCACATCAGGAAATTTATTTGAAAACTGTTTCTTCACAGCAGTGAAATTAATCCGAATAATTAACCCTTCTTTTCTGTCATCAGATGATGACAGTTTTCTTTCTATAAGAATAATAATTGACGGGGCCAGAGAAATCCTTCTTCATGCTGTCCATACCTGCGGAGGGATCAGCCGGATTGTGGACGATGGGGATCGACGGGAGGGCCCGATTTCATGATCATGATAATTATTTTCAATGGGGAGGGACTCGAGATTCGAACACGGCTACTTCAGGGTGGAAAGCCGAAGTGTTTCCATGTAGCCAATCCAGCCGACAAAAATGGGTCTTTATTTATAAATGTTACTTATTTTATAAGCCATATTTTGAGGGGCCCCGCGATAAATATTCCAATCGGACCCGCACTAACTAGATCCTGCACTGATAAGACGGAGTGGAGTGAGTAGTTGGGGCAAGTGCATTAACGGGCGTTTTTTATTATAAGATAAGCGAAATTTTACAAATTGATATTGTGGTAATCTACTAAAAGTTAATATCAGCCTATCGACATAGATATCCACGATTACTGATGAGATTCCAGTATTTACATCGACCTTTACGAAAGCGTTGCATTCGAACAGCGCACACAACTTTGACAGTACCATAAAAGTGCAATAATTCTTAGGATAGCTTCACATTAGGAGCTATTTTTTTGTAAGTATGAAGAATATTGATTAAAGTTTATAAATAAACAATATTCTTTGATATTTTAAAATTTATTGAGAAAAACGCTAGTACGTTTTTGCCCGGTAAATATTGTTATATGGGGCAAGTGCGGATTATCAACTCGGGGTAATCGCGTATTAGGCTGCTCTGGTCACATAACACGTTCAGTTTTATTGTTTCGTGTTCTACAATGTAATTTTTGTTTATTAACCTTTATTTCTCGCATATAACATGGTTGGCAGCTACGTCAGAAAAACCAACAGGGGCGATTATTCAAAAGACATGAACGGAATGTCAATGGTCGAGATGATTGATAAATACAAAGATATCGATTAAAATTTTCGTGTAAGCCATTTTTTATTTGATAAAAAACATTTGTCATATTAAATAACAAAATGTTACTTTGAATAACAAAGTTAATATAAAATAATAAAAAGTGTAATAAAGTATACAGAAAATCTTCGGTAGAGAGAAAATCCCGGCAGTGATGAAGCGCGGAAGTCTCCACCATGCAAAATTATTAAAATTTTAATAATAATTTAATTATTATTAAAATTTATAACTGATTACTGTATGCAAATGTAATGTTATAGAAATATTTTATATTTGTATACGTCTGTTATCATAACATAATATAGTACAAGGGCAATAGGCTTATAAAACGTCATTTTGTACTACTAAAGCGAGTGGAAAATGCATTTTGTAACCAAAATGGCGCCCAAATTACCTGTGGCGATCACTCCTTTAAAGCGAAGCAACGTAATTTAGCTACATTCTGGCGTTAATCATATGGCTCTGAAAGTGAAACGCTTTAGAGGAAAATTTAACGAATTTAAACAGTTCAACATTTATTCTGTACCTCTGTGCAACTTCCATTCTGAGAAGAGATAAATATCGTTGAATGGTGGCTTGATTACAAGCCTATAGCCCATAACCAAGTAAAATATCCACCGATAAATAGGCTCCATACCGTGTGACGAGTAGTCAAACTTGTATCGAAACTATTCGAAGATACAAATGTTCATTGTTTTTCTGGGAGCGATATAAACACTATTATATAATTAAATGATTTTCTAGTTCATTTCTGTAAAGACAAAGTTTACTATTAGTATTGGAATAGTAGGTCTGGAACAGATCAGAGAGGATAAGAAATTTAGCTTATACTATCAATTATTATCCACGTTTTTATACAATAATAAATATGCATTTAGAGTAAATCGACAGTCCATCGAATTTTTCTTCAGTGAGTCCGAACTTGAACTTAATGTATCTCGCTAAATGAATAATACACTACATATAAATTAAATAAATAATTAACGACATTTCATATAAAATTTCTGTTAACGATAATTCCGCCTCTGATATTTAATATCGGAAATCGACATCCACTTCCCTTTTATTCTTCTTAATTATATCCCGTTCTTACTTGAAAAATTCTATTCTCTCTCCTTCCACGCTGATTCTCCATACGTTCTTCACTCCACCGACATCTTTCGCTGCTTTGGCAATAATCAGTACCGTGACCACGAATACTGTAGTTATCTGAACTACATCGGTCCACACTACCGCTTTCAGACCTCCCTGCCAAGAGTTTCCAACGAAACAGTAAAAATAGTATTCGTCGTAAGTTATATAATTATTTTTTCAGAAAACAAAAAAGTCTTACTACGGTAATGTAAAAAGTGCAAACTATAGAGGTGGATAAAACGGCCATCCACAGACTGATACCTGTAACTGGATTCAACCTGTTAGAATTTCGACTCAACCGATAATGTTAAAAAAATTAAGTACCTTGACTCAGCGCTAAAGCCGGAGCGTATATAACTACTGTATTCCCATGTATAACAGCTGCGAAGAAAAATGCGTCATTAGTGTTTTCTCACCGTACAAGCAACCGGATTCAACCTGTTAGAATTTCGACTCATCCGATAATGTTAAAAAAATTAAGTACCTTGACTCAGCGCTAAAGCCGGAGCGTATATAACTATTCCCATGTATAACAGCTGCGAAGAAAAATGCGTCATTAGTGTTTTCTCACCGTACAATATGACATAATATCGCATGTTTTCTTACCATGTGCACCGAAAAGAAGGTAGATCCTAAAGTCCTCACCATCTTGTTGAATCTTAGCTCTAAATACTGCTTTTACAAATGGAATGAATTTAACAATTTTTAAAGCCATTTTCCCGCTAAAATCTACTTACCTGATAAGCGCTGGTTAGTTTCAGTTGGTAAAAGACTGGCATGTATAAATAAGCAGTAGCCGGCATGACCAAGACCATAGACAAACCCACCATCACATACATGGTGCCGTATTGATACACTTCGGCCGGCAATCCCAATAGGGTGATGGCGGAAATAAAGGTGGCCAAAACCGACAAGGACACTGGCACCACTCTCATGTTGCGGTTTCCTAATAGAAATTCTTCCACCGATTTTTTTCGTTTGTCTAGGCCATAAAATAATTCAATAGCGGCCGAAGTGGCTAACATCAGATCGAAAACCGCGTAATCGGCCGGACTAAAATGAGTTGACATCTCCACTAACTAATGTCACCACACGCGAAATCTTTCGATAGGATAGCGTGACTGTCGGTGTCAACAAGTGCCGGTTACTAAAGTCCTTCTACTTTTATTCTATATCTGACCGAGTTATATTTACGCTAACATATTCTCGCACCATTATAAGAAATGTGATATCTGTCTGGCTTTATAAGTGGCTATATTTTTTTTTGTCAACAGATGACGCCACTTTCCACTCAGTAAGAGTACTAAGTAGCGGGGCGAAACAAGCCCTTCCACAGACTGCCCATCCCTGCGGAGGGGTCAGCCGGATTGTGGAGGACGAGGGTCGACGGGCCGGGCCCGGACCCCATGATAAATATTTTCAAGAGGTGTGACCCAAGAATCGAACCGGATCCTCCAGAGCGGAAAGCCAAAGTGTTTCCACACATTTTTCAATCAATATTATACGACTAACAGTAGTAAAATGCGGGTGTATATAAGATTGAATGGCTGTTTCTATTCAGTTTAAAATAAAACTTAAATAGTTCTGTGAAGCTTGCAGGACTAACAGACTGATTGAGTCGGCCGGATTGGCCGCGTGGAAATGTTTCGGCTTTCCACTCTGGAGGATCCGGGTTCGAATCCCGGGTCTCACCCTTTGAAATTATTTATCATGGGGTCCTGGCTCGGCCCGTCGATCTCCGTCCTCCACAATCCGTCTGACCCCTTCTCAGAGGTGGGCAGCCTGTGGAAGGGCTTGTACATAGTATTCTACCTGAATGGAGTGTGGCGTCATCTGTTGACAAAAACAAAAATTGGTTTTGGAACGTAACTCTTTTTGTATTGGCTCCGGGTCTCCAGACTGATTGACAGGTTTGACCTTGACCGTTTTGTGAGCTTACAGACTGATATGGACCGGTGAACAGTGGATTTTTCCCGATCTTAACTGACTCGGAAACAACTTCAAACAATTCAAAGATTTATTAAAGGAGTTAAAGAGAAAGAGTTTTACAAAATTCGCGGGTATTGAACGACATGAGGATAAATACCTTAATACAAAACTTACAGTAGATGGACATTCGTCTTCGATTAGTTCTTCGATGGATGGGAAGTCTCGTGGTACAGTCATGAACAGTTCGAATTGAAGCTTTTAGTTTTTTTTTCCGGGCATTGTTCACATTCTAATTTTGTGGGACACTCTTCGTTAGTTGTTTTTTCTTCGATGTGCTCTTGAGAGCAATTTCCAATGCGTCTTGTCGAATCTGGAACTTTCTAGCGACTGTCCAACACGTCTTGTCCGTTTCGGAACTTGCGAGCGACTCCCCGTTCTCTCCGGGAAATATGTTAATATATTCCCTCCCTTGCCGGGGATAAGAAAACAAACCATTAATTATTCTTTCTGATTATAATTTAATAAACTATTTCCCGTTGTTTCGCATCGCGTTACGGATACACCTTCATGTAATAAGAACCTTTTATCTCCTGACATCCCTATTCCCTCCCTTGCCGGGGATAAGAAAACAAACCATGAATTATTCTTTCTGATTATAATTTAATAAACTATTTCCCGTAGTTTCGCATCGCGTTACGGATACACCTTCATGTAATAAGAACCTTTTATCTCCTGACATCATTTCGCTTATTTATCTTGAATGATATGAGACAAAAGTTTTTGTGCTGAGTGGTACATTCCTTACCAACTATTTTATCTCCAGAATAAATTTTGGATCTTTTCTGTTATCTAGTCGCCGCTAAGACAGTTTTCGGAATGAATTTTTATCGCAACGAATTATCGATTCGTATTTTAATCGTCAGTTGGTGGGGGAGAATCTTTAATTTTTAATGTAAATCTTGGAATGCTGGTATCATTAATACGGTTGAGTGCAGTAGTGTTTCTATAATCCATCTGTGTAATGAGATTTCCTCGATTTATCGAAGACCGACATACGGCCATATGTTTCTTATATATCTTACCGGCGAACAGAAAACAGGAAAGGCCCCAATTTGTAATAAAATGATATATATAAAAATTTGTAATCTAAAATTCATTGTGAATTATGTTTATATTTAAAACATATTTTCTGAAATCACGTATTTCGAAACATATTTTCTGAAATCACGTATGAATTAATTAATTAGCGTCGTAGTATTTAATAAATTTTATCAACCCGAAACATATATTCTGAAATCACGTATGAATTAATTAATTAGCGTCGTAGTATTTAATAAATTTTATCAACGGCTAATGCTAATTTATTTTTATTAAATTAAAAATTAAATTTTCAATTTTGTAAAATGTAAATTGAATTGCGATTTCATCACAAAATTTACTTTCGAAGTCACACGGTTGGTTGAAGATGGGTGACTACCTAAGACGTCAGAGAAATGTCAGCTGACCTAATCCATCTAACTTCATTAGATTCATCCCCTTAGCCAAATAGTTCCAATCTAAAACCAATAATAAATATATCAAAACACGTGTAAACATAATAATCTGGACCTTAATCGATATAAAATAGGCAATATAATAGAAATTAGACTTATTTGAAAGATAAAAATGCGTTAAAAATTCCCGGTAAGCATCGCCATTGATTTCTTTTAATTAAATAAACTTATTTATACTTTTGATACGATCAGAAGTGTATAATTTTCGCTGCGATTGTATAGAAGAATCTCGATCCAGGTAATAATTGCTTCCGCATTACATCCAGCAGCTAAATTACACTATATTGTATATGATGTATAATTCCATAATCTGTATATTCTACATCTAAAAATATAACTTTGTCAAAATAATATTTCATCTTTTTTAAATAAATAAAAAATTGATTGCACATTTATAAAATAATAATAATAATAAACAGATATTTTGTTTTTCTTCAATTAAATTATGCATACAAGAGCTTTACACGCATGAGTCTGGCTTTTGTCACTCGAATTTTCTCTAGTCACGACTGAAAACATATTTCTCATAATGCTTATTACATGATATATCTAACACAGATTAGTATTTAAAAAATATAAAGAATTGACGTGTGTTTCAGCGGATAAATGATAAACTATTGTTTATATTAAAGATGACATTGTAAATTTATTTATATATTGCAGCGTATCCCAACTGGCCTTTATACAACCTAATCCTAGCATTTAGAAACAATTACTACAATTAATAACTATTAAAAGTTATTCTCCCAACCTGTTTTTATAATGGAATGATAAAAAGTCGAGGGATCAAAATATTAATTTTGATTGTCATCAAAATCATCTTCAATGGTATTCTGAATGTTATAAAGGTCTATTAAATAGTTCCATAGACTTACTGTTTATATTGTACTATACTAATATATTGTATTTATTTATTTATTATTATTACATATTAGCTAATATATCCAAAGTTACTTGAATAATAATTGTGGGAGTCCGCACCCATGTTGTTATGAAGAAATTCGTTTAACTCATTTTATTTTTCTTTGTTCGTCAAGTTGACGAAGTGATCTTATACCTTATTCGAGTAAATATGTCTCACGTTTCAACAATTATGTAAGTATTAAATGAATTAGTAAACAGGATGAGATAACTTATCCTCCAAAGTGCAGAAACGAGAACCGATGCCGATTAAATAAAGTAACAACATAAACAGACCCGGGAACGTGACGTCAAGAAGGTGAAGGTGAGAACTAGGAAATGAAAAGGATTGACAGAGAGAAGAAAAAAGAGGTGGAAGAGATAGAAGAAGTTTGAGTAGTTGCAATTATTGGTGAAGAGGGAGACGAGACGTCCCTCTCCGGATACTGACTCTCCAACCGACACTCGCCAACAGAAGAGAACAAAGCTTCCGCTCGAGTGAGACTATAGAGACTGTTTCCAAAAAAAAGGAGGAGTCTGAGATTGCAGAACTGTCTATCTCGCCTTTTCCCAGTTAGACTTGATCTTTGATGCCGATTTGAACAGGTATTTATACCGATGAGCTCTGGAACTGTTAGACGGAATAAAGAACGTTGTAGTAATCTCTCTTCGCGAAATTACAATAGTACAAATAAACGCACGTTTTAAATTGTGTCGTCTCAGATCGTCATTATCGTGCGTCACCCGATGTTCTATCCTTATCCGCGGGACCCGCATACGTCACGACAACTAGAGGGGGGACATATCTAAAACATGTCTGGCGTCAGAACTGACATTAAAGACTCGCGATTTTAAATGGAGCCCTATAAGGGTCAGATAGCCCGTAAGGACTCCGCTTCGATCATTCGGAACAATAAATGGGATCCTTGTCGGTCTCTTCGGGCCACCGTGTATTTAACTACAATTAATTCATGTATATAATAACCTAGAATTATATACTAAGAGTTTCCGTTCGTTTTCAATGAAAGAAAAGCGAGTTTTTATCGAATAGTAATGTCAACAATGGAAGGGCTACACTAAGTTTCGTTTTCTGACGCCATTGTTTTTAGGTTATGATGGAAACTAATTCGAGTGTAGGACGAGATCGCGATGATCAATTTGTTGTTAAGGAAGAGAAATTAATTATAATAAAAACGAGAAAGTTTTAACGAAGAGCTTTTATCAATCAATAAGATTAGAGACTTACTATTGAAGCCATTGGTTAAGTAGAAAAGTATGTATACAATGTTAGTCAGGGCTGGAAGACTCAAGCATGGGCTACACGAGTTTGAGCATCAGGCCCGCAGAAATTCAGGGATTTTAATCAAATATATAAATAACTTGAGTAAAATGCTAAATTTTAAAATAAATTGTACGAATGAAATAATATGCAAACAATTAAATGCATTTGATAGTATTTAAGGCAGCCAGATAAGTTTATTTGAATTACGGTACTGTATATAGATATTTTTAAATTTGGTGTCATCTCCATATTTCGGTTAGGTTAGCTAGTTCAAAAATTAATGGAGGAGGGACAACAGAATGATTTTTTTAATCTTTCCTTTACAAAATAGTAGAGACTGAAAATGCGTAAACTAATAATATAAAGTACGTTTCTAGTAGTTGCAAGGTAGATATAATATTTTTTGTCGACAGATGACGCCACTTTACACTCAGGCAAAACGTTAAATGACGGTTGGAAAGAAGCCTTTCCATACAGTTTCCATAGGCTGTCCACTTCTGCGGATGGTGGACCGGGTCCGGATCTCATGATAAATATTTCAATGGAATGAGACCCATGAAACAACCGGGGTCCTTCAGGGTGGAAAGCTAAAGAGTTTCCACGCAGCCAATTCAGCCTAGACAAATATAAATAGAGTCACGTCAAGCCAATCTGAAAGCGTTTTCGATCAACTTGTTTTCAGTTAAATCTTGTTTACATTTTTATTATTTAAATTTAAAAATAATTTTATAATTCATTTTGTTTTTCTGTTTTTATGCATTTTAATTTCCTAAACATAATAACAAGAAAGTTAAATATATATATAATTATATATTTAACTTGTGTATTATTTAGGAAGAATTCGTGTATTATTTGTTTTTCTGTGTGTATTATTATATTAGAAATATAATAATTACACACAGAAAAACAAATATTGAAATATTTTAATTAAATTGTATAAAATTATCACAGTATATACTTAATATATTTTATGGACACCTTAAAATACCGAAATAATTTTAGATTTATACAAATTATTTTGCTTTGTAATCGGTGACGACCTTGAAATTGGTCACGTTGGCAGTAGCGCATATTTAAGAGATGTAATGTTAAAACTAAGCACTTTTAAGTGGCCTCATTATTTGATACCGGTAGATAATTTCCTACTGTGTCTATACCTGGATTTGTTCGTGTTTAGGCCTTATAACTTAAAAATATGTCATCAAAATTCGATGGTGTAATCATATTTAGCATACACCATTCTCTAGTAAATCCCCATAATATGCATGAATTTCATTAAAATTTAATAATAATTATCCCGAGATATGATTTTGATAGCGGATGTCTAGTCGTATACGATTCAATAGCTATCATTTTCGATAGGTTCGGTTCCTTAGAACAGCGGTTCACAACGTTTTTTTCTTTCGCGTACCCTTTGATTAGGTTTTCCATTTATGAGTATTGCTTCTTTTCATTAACTCCCCTCTCGCACCCTTCCACCGGCTCCCCACACCTACGGAGGGGTCAACCGGATGGTGGAGGATAGGGATCGGTGGCCAGGCCCGAATCCCATGCTAAATATTTTCGAGGGGTGGGACTCGAGACTCCACCCCGATCCTCCAGAGTGGAAAGCCGAAGCGAAAATGATGGACCTCTTTCAATCGAAGCGACAGTTTTGACGAAGAGGGGTCTAGTGATAACTTTCACATAAGTTCCTCTTTATAAACTAAAACTCTATATTTGGTTTTGTTTTTTATTTTACAACCTTTCTTTGTATTTTACAACCTTTACCAACCTTTCTACCATTATCAATATTATTTTTGCGTACTCCCAACCGCCTTTCCGCCCTACCCCTAGGGATATGCGTACCACAGGTTGGGAACCGCTATTCTATGGTATCGTCATAGTCGCGTTTTGCATTCTTAAATCGCATCTTTTAATTAATTAATAATTATGTATTTCAGACGACAAAGTTCCAGGAAAGTTTAATGCACTAAGTCAAACGGTGGTTATGGTTCTTCAAAATAGTCACTTTTTTCTCGATGCACAATTTTAATCACGCCACTAGATGCGTGAAACACTTTTTGAACTCTTTATTGGAACACTGTTAATTTCTGTGGTCGCGGTTACCTCGATATCCTGTACATTTGCGAAACGTTGTCCTTTCAACGCCAATTTCAGTATGAGGAATAGGTAGTTGGCAGGAGCTAACTCCGAGGAATAGTGTGAGTGGTCGAACCTAATACTCCAGATTTGTCCAGGTACTGTATTACCGACAGTATCGAGTAGGCGGATGATACAGTTCCTGCCATCCAGAAAAAACTAACTTCCACGTTTATTGGACGCTTTGTTAACAAATCAGGTGGTTATAAACGAAGTATCACTAAAGATAATTCTAGTTTTACCGGCATAAGGTTACGATGGCGTCATATCGGGACTGTGACGTCATTGAGGTAGGAGCTATTTGTCAAGAAATCAGGTGAGCCATACGGTATCCATATAGACGAGGTGTCCTTTAATGGCAGAACATGGCTACCATATTCCTGAAAATTTGCTAATTACACACAGACAGGTATTGGCCCGATTTTATAAGCGTCCATTGCCTTCGGAAAGTAAGCTAATAAATTAGGATATTTATTAAAATTTAGATGCGACCACAATAAAACAATAACGTCAACCAAAGCAGTCGCATCTAAATTTTAACAAATATTCTAATTTCTTAATATTGTACTTGGCTGAGTTTTTAAGTACTGTATTAGATGTTTTTGATTAGTATAATATAAGTTACATATTAAACTGGTGTACTTTCGAGACGGCGGAAGAATATAAAAGAATGAAGAATTAAAGACCCAAAAAAATATGTAGGCTACTTATATAAAATAAAGAATTTCTCGTAATAACATGTTATGTTTATATCTCGATACATATCTATATATATCTCGAGATATAAACATTATATAAAAACAGATATAAATTGATCTAAACATATTGATATTATATAAATGTTTATATCACTAAACTAACCTGTTCTTAACCATAAACAGGTTTGGTACTGCGTTTCTATCGTTAAAACTTAAGTTATCGCAACTGCTTATTACTGTGTGATATGTAACGCCCGAAAAATCTTCCAACTGATAAATCTAGAATCCGTGACGTCGTCAGTATTTTAGACTGTTTCCTTTCTCGAGCGCATGACCATTCGGGCTAGTAGCCGAAATTGTTGGAAGTTAAAAGAGATGAATTTATGAACGATTAAACAAAGAAAAGTCATCGCTTTCTCAACGTACACGCAGAGAACTTTTGCTTTAAATTAAGTGTTGTAGATAAGGGAGGTGGAGTTAATTTAAAAATTACGCTGCCCTCTGTTAATTAAAAAATAAATAAAATGAATTTTAATTTAATTAAAAACTTCCAATTAAATTAAAGTTTGTAATTATGATACAATAAGTAAAATATAAGTTCACGCCACATTTCCATTAGGCGTCTTTTCCTTTAGGGAAAAATCCGTTTCCTCGAAAGCGCAATTGTGTATTCCTATCGGAAAATCTTTGTTCGGAACAATCTGAAATTGTATAATAATGAGTGGAAGAAAGATAAACAAAACCGGGAAAACCGAATATCTTACTTCATTCTGAAAACGTTCTGTTCCCAATTTTCTCCTAATGGAAGTAGGCAAAGAAGTGAAGAAGTCTCTGACTACGGGAGACAACAGATTGATATCCAAGTCTTCGGATTTCTTGCGTCCCGTTATGAAGCTGACCACCAGTCCTACTATAACGGCCACCGTACATCCTATCACGCTATACCACATATAAGATATCCTATACAGCGGGAAAATGTCCTGGCTAGAGGAAGAAGCGCGTTAGATGGTAATTTAGAGAAGTAAAAATTATCGATTATCACTTACTTGAAAACGAACGTGGTTGGATGACTGACATTCGAAGGAGGCAGTGTCACGTTCAGATACGATGGGCAATCTTCCACAGAAACTGGCAACTTGGTGATATGCGGGTACTTTAGACGGTAATTTAGATAAGTAAAAATTATCGACTATCACTTACTTGGAAAGGAGCGTGGTTAGGTGACTGAGATTTGATGGAGGCATAGTCACGTTCAGATACGATGGGCAATCTTCCACAGAAACTGGCAACTTGGTGATATGCGGCTTGGAGACGAAGGCTCCTATACCTATCCAGAACGACATGCCCAAACCCGCTATTACGCCCGTTAATGCGCCCTAAAATGTGAGAAAGAATCGAAGTTTTAATTAGTTTTAAAGTTTTCTAACGCCGATTGAATTAATGGTAATTGACAGATAAATGAAAGTTTAGTGGACAACTTAACATTCCTTATAGAGTCACCACGTGGAAACTCTTTGGTTTTTCAAACATAAACCCGAAATCGAAACGGGATATCGTCATCCGAAAAATTTTTATTTTTAAAATTTATACTGACAACTACTCTTAACGACAGCATCGTAAGTCAGTATTATCTCTATGGGAACGGCGTATTATCAACTTTTTTTGTCAACAGATGACGCCACATTCCATTCTAGTAGAATACTATGTGGAGGGCAAAATAAGCCCTTTCAGAGGCTGCCCACCCCTGCGGAGGGGGCAACCTGTGGAAGGGCTTGTTTCGCTCCGCCACGTAGTATTCTTCCAGAATGGAATGTGGCGTCATCTGTTGACTAAAAAAAGAACTTTGGCTCTTCCACAGACTCAAAATTGCCTTTCGATGCTATCGTCAGATATAATTCAGTTTATCGATATACGAGAAGTATGGGCTTCGCCAATCCTAACGCATTTTGTTTGATCTGGCCAGCCCTTTATAATGGGGGTCTGGTTGATTCGGCTATCGTAAAATATTAATAGTCACCAAATGGAAGTGAAGATAAAAGATTCCAAGTAGTATCAATCTCAAATTCTTTAGAAAGAAATTCGAAACATTAAAACATTCTTCGTTTAAAAATGAAAAATGCCGAAAACTGATACGATTACTACTATAACGATAGATAATATTCCCTTAATCTAATGTGCGAGACACGTTCGAACAACTCTATATTACATTTCCTTCGAATTTGTACGTATTTCTGTACAAAAAGCATACTCACCGTGGAATTGATCCAAGGAAAGAACATTCCCATAGTGAACATAGCTAACATGGGTCCTCCGATCATTCCGAAGATGCTAATGGCCGCCTAGAAAAAAAATGTTACCACAGTTACCAAAATTATTTCGTACGTAGATAATTTGATGGACAGACTTACGCTAAGTATGTTGCCCAATTGACGAGCTACCACCACCAACACTATAGCGGCGATTCCAAACAGAAATGCGTAACAACAGATAATATTCCCGTAATCTATGTGCGTGACATCTTTCAACAACTCTGTATTACATTTCCTTCGAGATAACGCACGTATTTCTGTACAAAAAATATACTCACCGTGGAATTGATCCAAGGAAAGAACATTCCCATAGTAAACATAGCTAGCATGGGTCCTCCGATCATGCCTAACATGCTAATGGCCGCCTAGAAAAAAAAATGTTACCGCAGTTACGAGAATTATTTCGGAAGTAGATAATTTGGGGACGAACTTACGCTAAGTACGTTGCCCAATTGACGAGCTACCACCACCAACACTATAGCGGCGATTCCAAACAGAAATGCTGAAAAGCGGATGGGGAAAATTAAAGTCGTGTTAATTAGGTAAAAATTATAGGAGGGAGAAATTTACTTACCTAGAATTTTGGTGATTCTGGTGGCCCAAACTTCCGATAGATCGGGTTTGATGTAGGTTTTGATCAGGTCTTCTAAGGTGATGGCGGCCAACGAATTGACTCCCGAAGACACAGTGCTGAGCGCCCCGCTGAATACTCCAGCGACAAAGAGTCCGGGAATTCCGGGAAAATCTCCTAGGATTTCCATGACAAACAAGGGAAACAACTGAAAAGTTGCATTCGAGAGTATGAGGAAAGTCGGCCAAGGAAAGAAAATTTTTCTCTGGTACCCACCTGATCGGGAGCCAAAATTCGTTTAGCTAACATGGGATCGCATCCGTGATACTTGCCATAGATGACCAAACCGGCCAGGCAAGCCAGCGACGTCAATAAAGCGAATCCGGGTAAGTTGATCCAAACGGTTCTGAAAAAATACAGACGATAAATGCATAAATAAAAAAATACAGACCATCTCGTCTAGGAAAAAATTTTCTCGTAAAGGTCATCGCGGATAAATGAAGAGTATGATCTTAAAACGCGTTCAGTCCATTTTGATCATTTTTTTTTTATTTGATGCAAATATATGCAGCAAGATCCGTTCAACGCGGGGGATACGTTCCAAAGAAACCAAGCGCTAAACGAGGTCATCTTAACACGGAAATAATAGGAATACGTGAAATGGGACAGTGAATAAAAAATATACGTAATTTTTTATTTTGTAACAAATGTTATTACTATTGTATTATATTAATTATAGACATTTTTATTTCTAATATCGATTTGTATTCATAAATCATTCGTGAAAATCGAAAATATTCGAGTAAATAATTTGTATGTGATGAAGAAGGTTCTTCCTCATTTGATACTTTTTGTGTTTTTGTTAATAATCGTCTACCTTTTCCTCTTTTTTTCGGCCAGCAACTGTCGGTAGTAAGACATCGCATCCGTGACACTTCGTCTCGCCTTTGAACTTCTATCAAAATTTGAATCATTTTTTATCAACTGATCCACAATTTCCGTGATAATGGCTAAACATCAACTGTAAAATAACGTTGAAGAACGAACATAGATGTGAACTGTGAGTCTGTGACCGGAACAGACTTTCGTATGTACTGCACTGAACTGATATCAAACGCATTGCGAAACGGCATAGGAGTATCGAAGCATCAAATTAGTGCGATTTCGGATTTATGTGAGTATAATGGTTTGAAAAACCGCGCCAAAGTGAATCAATAAAAAATATAGAATTCGAAAAACCGTGTTATATTGAAACAGCGTTAAGCGGGGTATTGCTGTATTCCTATTGAAATCATCTATCTTATTAAAGGCCCGTTTGATCTCAAAACCATGGCAATCGATGTGTACGGGACACATAAATCCTACTTTGCTTTCGAAAACTTGCTTAGTCCAGAGAACGATAACGATGAAAATTACACAATCCTTTGCGCATGTGTAAATGACTAAGTTTTCATCTAATCCTAATTCTGCCAGCAGGGCGGTAAAAGCAAACTATTATTGTTGGCAATAAATTTGTTGTTGTGGAAATTTTTTCGTGTTTATTAAAGGTAAAATTATTATATTGGTTATTAATTTTCAAGGCTTAGCTCTTGAAATGAAATCATAACATTAAAAATTTAAGTGACATCTATTGGGGACTTTTTATCTATTGTTAAAAGGAAAATTATTCTTCTGAATTTTAGTAGTTCCTAATTTGGAATGATTAAATACATATTCTCGGGCCTTTCCCATGAGTATAATGTACTCGTGGGGAAGACCCCAGAATTTCCTCATGAAGGAATAAAAGTAATGTTTGAACTTCCCACGAGAACAGTGTACTCATGGGGAAGTTCAAACATTTACTTTTTACTATTTTAATACTTAAAATAATTTAATTTTTCCTCTTGTGAGGAATGGGTGAAAACACGTTCAGTCCTTGGACTCTATTAACGCCATTATATTTAGTCATTGTATATTTAAAAACTAAAGATGACTGATTTCAAGATTGTTAAATGCGTGTATATGAATTAGATATCTGGTAGTAGATAATCATTCGCATTCGAAATATTTTCTCAATTCATATTTTGCTTCTCCTGAAAATTAACGAAAACGGACTAAACGTGTTTTGCAATCACACTCTTCAATTACTGGCCAAGAGATAAAATAAATAACCTATTCATCCATATGAATATATTAGAGCGCCCGATTTAATATTTTGAGGAACAAAACCGAAAGATGGGCCTGGAAAGGTCACTTACTTCTGCGCGGCCTTGAGTGAGGGCAGAGCCAAGTAACGTTGAATCATGGCTTGGTTGCATCCGTAAGTATTCACCCACATAAAATATCCTCCTATGACCAAGCTCCAGACGGTATGACGAGCGGTGATATCCGTATCGAAACTGAAAAATAAGGACTAAATCAATACAGGTAGACCTACGGGTGGAATAAGAAAGAAAATATCCTACTTGAATAGTTCGATCCTTCCCGAATCGGCGCCGACTTTAAACACGTGTCTCATTCCTCCGATATCGGTGGCACCTTTGGCTATCACCGCTATCATGGAGCAGTACATCACCATCACTTGGAACAGATCGGTCCAGACCACCGCTTTCAAACCACCCTGCAACGGATCGGAGGAAACATCTCAGAGGTGGCTTTCACCTTCATTTTCACAGAGTAGTATATACACAGTCGACGCTCTCGTAGGCGCTAATGGTAACATCAGCAAACAGTAAAGTCACATACAGAGTGGCGCTACTGGTGTCGAACCAAAGAATCATTCTGACGTCATTGACCAGTCGATGACACTAGGCAGTTAGTTCGACACTGGGACGTTATTAGGAAATATGCGTGTCCATTCTGTATATACTTCTCTGTGGTAGTTTATAAAATACTTACGATGGTGGTGTAGAAGGTGCACACCAGTCCGGTGGACAGCACGGAGAACCACAAGCTGATGCCGGTAACTACAAAAGATCAATTTGTACATATTAGTATCGCCTAGTGATCGGCGGGAGTTTCGAATGTTCGAATTACTTCGGGCCGGTGGTGCGGACCGCTCACTCGTCTGGGTCCACCGACCCTTTTACGGCGCGATCGATCGAGAAAGGCCAATCGGTGAGTTTTAAAAATGGCGATTGGCTCCGAAAGCGTGCGGGTCGGTCCCGTACGGAAACGAAAAATGCGCGAGATTCAGTCTACTTATTACGAAATACGCTCTATTTGTCTCGGTAATTAATATTTCGGTTCCGATCTTTCGCTAATTAATATATTTATCGTCGACTCGTACCGTGTGCGATTCCCGCTAAAGGTTTCTCGCCCCAGTTTATCTCTGCTGCTTACAAAACCGGTGTCGTCAGTTTACTCGGTAGAGTATAACGGATAAGATAAAGACGGTCACACTCGAGGATCACTTCCTTTCGACTGATTTGGCGCTGACAGTGCCAGATTTACCTATAAGCCGAGTCCTAGGGACCCTAAAATTATCTGTTTTGAACTTTTAATAAGAAAAAATGGTTTTTATTAAAGCGCTAGATAGAAAGTAAAATTTTAAAGGTTCCTTATAGGTTATAAGGAGCCTTTAAAATTAATCGCTTACAATTACACCGTTATGTTCGAGCATGGAAATTGGTTGGACTGTAGCTGTCCCACTGATCTTACGAATTTTGTTCCATACCATCTTGGAACTAGTAGAGGACATGATAGTAGAAACGTATCTCCTCCAAGAATCCCTTTGGCTCTGACGTTGGATTTTTCTATCGATCCTGGAAACTCTAATGATTTCAAAGCCCATCGACTATTATCAGAAAAAAATATTTATATTTTAGAAAATGTTGCAAATATGGATTTCGTTGTAGAAAAATACACAAGATTAAATCTATATGTATATATCATTACAATTTCCTGCCAGACCAGAATAGGTTGACCACTACTTTGCCACATAATCATTAGATGGTGATTTGCCAGTTATACTCTCCAAACATCAGTTGTAAGATAGTGTTGCTTATAGAAACATGGCCAAATGTTGGTAGTAATTTCTAATTTTTATTTATCTTTTGCAATTATTCTTTATGCAAAGAGAGCGATCAAAGGTAAGAATCGTAATCTTATCGTTTTATCAATAAAAGTAAAGTACGATCCTTATCTCTCGATAAATTTGGTATCATCTTTTTTGCAACCAATAGATCAAGGGATTATTGCAACCTTCAAATCTTATTATCTCCACAATACATTCATGGAAATGATGAGAGTTTTAGACACTTCAGACAAAACAGTTAAAGTCTATTGGCAGTTTTTCGATATTTTGAAAGGCATACGTAGTTGCTTCGAATTTTTGTTCGTTATAAGTTATTTCAGAGATGATTATTATTTTTAGCAGTCCCAAAGCATCGCTTGTCCTAGTTCCCCTAAAAATGCAAATCCGATTTTGGGCGCTGACCATCCTAAAGTTCTCGTATCCGGTGATAGGACAGGTTTTAGCCCACACTCGGACGTTACGATTCCGACGGAAAACCAAAATCCGAGTGGAACGGTTTTCCATTGGCAGAAAGAAGCGGAAAAATCGCAATATCCGGGTGGATACGCTAGTCCGATCGCGCAATTTATCGAGCCGCTAGGTCTACTACAGCTTACCTTGGGAAAGAGCCAAGGAAGGAGCGTAGAGGACGATGGCCATGAACATCAACTGAAAGGAGAAAGAAACCTACTGAGAATTGGAAAGACGTCGATGGGAATTGGAAAGAATGCTTTTATTTATTTAAATGCTTTTATTTATTTCAGTTTTTCGCTACTTACCATGTTGAGAGAAAATATGGTGGAAGCCACGGAACGGAGAGTGCGATTGAAGCGCAGTTGAAGATACTGTAAATATAGAAGACAAGAAAAAGTTAAATCGACAAAAATATACATATTGACGTATTTTCGCTTAGAATCGATTGGCCGAGGACGTAATCGTCGATACGACAGCTTAGTTATATGTCGTATACTATGTAGATCGTATATTTTCCGTTACCCGGACGATCTTTTTGATTCCGTCATCTCGTGGCCGAAATAAAATGTATTAATCCGAGTAGAAGAGAAGGAAAATGCACATGGCGGTAAATAAGGGGAAAGTATTTGGCGGTTATAGAGCCTATTTCCGAATTTAACCGATAACGAATCGGATCCGGGGTAATAAGTACCGACAATTGGCCCGCTAACAGTAACTTGGGATGGAAACCGAACCGAAGATGGGAGGAAGATAATGGTTTTCGATTGTTATTAATTTAATAATCGACGGATTTATTACAGGTAGAGACCTTGGCTACGTTTATTGGAAATGCTTCCGTCCATTCTATACGATTAATGGTCGAAGTAATATGGACGATTCAAGGTCGGGGTCTGCCGGAAAGCCGACCAAGCAGAAAAAAAACCCTAAAATGCATTCTGGAAATATCCCGGAAGGAAGTCGACCTACCTAAGACTAATGTAAAAGCAATGTCGCTACCTTCGATTAAGAGTCGACTGTGGCGCGGGTTATAACAGGTGCCGGATCTGGTTCCGTTTTAACCCACTAACCTAGTGGTCTCCAAAGTGAGGTACGCCAGACGATATCTGGGGTACAGTGAAAACAATTTTTATATATTGTTTGTAGACTCTACCAGCCGCTAGATCACTGAGTATTAAAACTAAATATCGAAATAAATTAAACTTGCGAGTATTAAAACTAAATATCGAAATAAATTAAACTTGGAACCAGACCTTATTAGATAACATCGAACCAGCATTTTAAGAAATAAAACAAATGCAAGCCCATTCTTCTCATTAAATTTTAATAAGAAAAACAAATATGCATCTATGTTTATAATAAAAATAATGCGCAATTATTGCTTTTTTGGATATTACATAAGGCCTTATTTCCTCTTTAAAACACTAATTACAATAGATATCTGCTCAATCAGTTGGGGGTACGCGCCATTTATTTTTTCTGTCTTAGGGGTACTCAGTCAATAAAGTTTGGAGACCACTACACTACCGACGGATTTCGTCCAAAATGGCCGACTTCTCCCACAAAAAATATCACAAAAATATCGAGCGGGTTTTCACTTTCCCAGCTTACTCCAACCACCCGTCTATTTATATTTTCGAATCGCGTCCGAGTAGAGAGCCAACTTTTTTCTATTTACATTATTTTATTAGTTTCGAATTTATGCTAATCTACCTTCCATCGGTAAAACGGACAGTTAATAAGTTTTCGAATAATTACTAAAAGAGATTTATATAAGGTGGTCGATCGATAGGTTGAACGTCTAAGGCCCGATCCACAATATCGAGTCGCTCACGGTTCGATCTCTCTCCGTTTTCAGTCCGGTCATTTTACCACGTGTTCCCTTATTCGCTCACTAGTAAGTCTGAAATCGGTTACAGGTAGTCGCTGATATGTTGTAGAAAATAGTATTAAATTTTCCATCCTTCTCGATCAGACTGTTTACACTACGGCAGACTCGACCGTTATCCATAATTCAGGTTCGTTACAATGCAGAAATATTCGATGGGAGATAGATCGAACCGTAAGTGGCTCGATATTATGGATCGGGCCTAAATCTTCGGATTTAAACCATTCGGGTTAATCACAGTCTAATTAAGTCGGTTCCGCGCTGCCAGATAAAAATCTCCGAATTGCGCCCGATACCGGTCTTAATATATTAATGTTTTCTCCGGTTGGTATGGCGCCTCGAATTAATACGAATTAACTGTCGATCGAAAAACGGAGTAATTAAGAAAATCGGCCGTCGACTCGAGCCGTTTCGTCTCCTTTAACCCCTTTTAATCGTCGACTCGATCCGTTCTATTTCCCAGGTCGCGCCTACTCGCGAAACTTGGCCCTCCAAACGCCTTTTTATACCGTTTCCACTATTTTTGGTGCCGGAAGATTTTTTCAAGTTTCGCGAATATTCCGAGGGAAAGTGAACAACTTTCACTTTCGAAATCGTTCCAGTCCGCATCTCGGGACGTCTGACGAGAAAACGGAGGACGGACCGGTGAGATGGAATAGAAAACGGCACTTACCTGGTGAGCGCTAGTCAGGCCCAGATGGTAGAAAACGGGAAGATACAAATAAGCGGTGGTCGGGACCATCAATAGGAAGCCGAAACAACTCATGACGAACATGGTGCCGTTCAGGTAGACTTCGGCCGGTACTCCCAGCAGGGTGACGGCCGATAAGAAGCTGGCCAAGACGGACATGGCCACCGGAAAGACACTCATGTTCCTGTTTCCCAACAAAAATTCTTTGGTGGTCCTCTGTTTGCTCCCGCTACAGGCGTAGTAGATGCCGATGGACGCCGACACCGCCAACATGGCCACGAATACCACGTAGTCCACGATACCGAAGTGCGACACCGACATGTTCGGCCGATTTGAATGCTGATAAACGCGGGCGGCAACTTTATGTACCACAGGCGATAATTTCGGAGAAAAATCCGACGAGTCTAGCAACTTTAGTACCTAAATCCGACCGCAGGTGGTGCTAGATCCACACGACCGGATTATGTAATATCTTGGGTTTTTAGGTTTTTGCCCACCATCGATGCAATATTTCGCTAAATTTAACTTCGTCATTCTACAACAGACCTCCAGGCTTGGTGGACCGGCGGTAAATTATAACGATTTAATATTATCGGACCGCCACCAAAGGTCGAAGCGAGTTGTTATATAAATACGAACATTAGCACCACTTATCGTTTTACTTTCGTTTTCCTTAACGCTTAACTTGACCCGTCCCGGTGATAAAATTAAAAAAGAAACCAGTCGAGTAACTATCACGTATGTTTTATTTCGTGTTAAATAAACGAACTAGGCTGGTGGAAGAGGTAGATATAGGAACAATCATTATAGTTAAATCCGAGTGCGATGGAGTAGGAGTCCGATTCCGGTCGTTCCTTCACAGTCGAGTCTGTTTATCTGATCTGACGTCATCGTCTGTCGTGATGTAACCACTGTTGGTTATGCCATTGTGTTCTAACTTGCAATCTTCTTCCTGAAAAAAGTGACGAAGCTGATTATTATTGTTATTAATATTACCGGCTATAAATCTGTAGAAAATTTTCGGATTTCGAAAAAACGTTATGACGTCAAAGTTACCTATCCGGGTTCGCGCCGCGGACAAAAGGTTAAAAACAGAGGATTTTGTTAGTGGTAATTAGAGGGACGAAAGAAAACTTTCCACCGGATTTCGATACTAGTTTTTATAGAGGCATAATTTATCGTTTTTTTTTAACCTGTTTTATGACAAGAAAATTTGTATAAAGTGGAAGTAAAAATTCTCGTTTCTTAAACTTAAAATAAAAAAAGATTATAAAGGATGTTAATGACTTTTAAGTATCTAGCGTAGCTTGTCAGAGGTTTCTATCGCCGAAGCGAGTTTTAAAATCGTCATTTTTTATAATGGTGTCCGAAATTCATTTCAACCAGATAATTGTGCCTATCGAGTCGCTATTAAATAGCTGATAATAAAATTAAAAAATAAATAAATTTTCATTGTAGAGAAGAAAAAGATGACGACGTACTTCTTGTCGAAATTTGGGCTGGATAGAAGCGGGCAAACGACGATAAAGGTCGACCACCAGTGGAGACAGAAGATTGGTGGAGATATCTTCTGGTTTCGACGGACCTATCGACAAAAAAATAAATAAGACAACATTAATCCTGTTTGCAGTTAAATAGTCGAAAATTAGATGGAAGTAAAGAGAAACTTTGAAACGTTACCCGGTTTGAATGGACCGGAGAGAGATTTGGGAAACACGAATAATAAATGAAGTTGCAGGATTACCACCAAATATCACGTAAGATTTTTGTTTTTAAAATAAAACACCTGGACTGCTAATAACGCCAACTCTGGTCTAAAAAGTTCCTATTTTTGAAACTCTGGTATTTGGCCAGGTTAAAATATTTCTAGAGTATTTCGGGGGTCAGATTAAGCCCCCCGATGACGTGATTTCCGGTCCAGTGCCAAAATTTCAGCTCCTACGGCAAGTGTAGCGATTATGCACAATTACCTTGTAAATTATTATAATTAAAGATGAAGTCGTCTTTGATGCTATTTTATAATTATATCTTTTTGTAATAAAAATACTTAGCAGAAAATTTTGTAATATTCTGAAGATACGTGTATGCAATTGTTCTGATCATTTAGTTCCTTTATTTAACTTTTTCAACTAGTTCTTCCTTCGCCATTAAATGATATCTTTACAGCTGTTTAATATATTTTATAAAATACTATATATTAACATTCTATTATAATAGAATATTATATAATCCGATTTTATAAAATATATTTTAATACATTCTATAGGACTTTTGAAAAATATATAGAATCGAATATAAATCATCATCATTCATTCATTCATTCTGCAAAATCATCATTCGTTCATTCATTCTGGAAACAGTAAAAATCCTTTACTAATATCCGGCTTTATTTTAACGATGATGTGAAAATAAAAATAAAAAAAAAATTAGATGGCTAATTGATATTTAAAATTCTCTTAAGTGCCTAAAAACACTATTAGTTTTTCTAATTTTGTGTGTCATACTTTTACATTTCTACCCATCTACAAGTAGCTAACCTACAAGCGCAAAACATGCTGCTAACCTATAAACAGAAAACAACTAACCTAAAAACAGAAAACAAACAGTTAACCTATATTTCGTTCATGAATATCGATTAATATAAGATGAGCCAATTTTGCATATCGTATTGATAAAATGAAAACAGGACTTACCTCCACCGATAAAGATCTTCCGTAACAAACTGGGAGGAGTAACAATAAACCGTTTTAGAATTACTACAGTGATTATAAACGGTCAGATTTACATACGATGGAGAGATGGCCGCCAACTAAAACCCTTCCATTTATAAAACACTTCGATGGTTAGATACAGAACAGAACAGATGGTTAGATACCAGAACAGTTCCTGTTCTGGTTTATGCTAACAGTAAACAAAAACAAAAATATTTTTTCCAGCAGAAGAGTGACTTTCAGAATAACCTTTCCACCACTTTGGTTGCTCAATTTTTATTTTTGTGCCAATCGACTAACTGTTTCGATTCGGTTCGGTACCGTCCAGCCGACAACAACGAAAAATCGAGTAATTCCTACTTCGGTTTTTTTTTCATTTTTGCGATTTTTTATACTGTATGTATTCACGGCTAGTCAAAAAACTGATGTAAAAATTTATACTATTTATTTTTCATCATTCTAAACATAAACGTGCAGTTTGGTATTGATCTGGTAAAATGCCAGTCATCCTGACAGACGAAGCGTTCATCCGCTGCATACATTTCCGGAAAATATTTGGTAAGCAACGTATTTGTGTCACGAATGTGTGTAATTAAATAACGATAAACTCTCACCTGTGCATAAACTGATTATTAGTCCTATGGCAGTACAGCTGATGCACCCGATGACGCTGTACCAGATGTAAGACACTTTGTAAAGAGGAAATATATTACGACTGAAAAATATGAAAAAAGTCATAATTGGCAGAACTACCGTGTTTAAATGTGATACATAATAACTTACTTGGGGTATTGAATAGTCTTATTCTGGATTATCAAACCTGTCAGGTTGACCAAGGCCGAACTGCAACCTTGTACCGAGACGGGAGCCTTGGGGAAATAGGGCTTGTACACGAAAACTCCAATTCCGATCCAGAAAGACAGGGCTAATCCAATTACGAAGCCGGTGGCTGCTCCCTTAATAGCAAAGAAACGACCGTATTAGAGCCGGCTTTTCGCACCAACAATATTCAGGAATGGTGCGGAGAAAACACTTTTACAGGATTGAAGTATTTTCGATGTTAATACTCCGTTCGGTTTGAAATATCGAATAGAATAAAAAGATAAAAATCGTCACTCACCGTGCTGTTGGCCCAAGGGAAAAACATTCCTAAGGAGAACAAACCTAGTAGAGGTCCGCCGATCATACCAAACAGACTCAATGTGGCCTTTGAACAAAAAGATGCGTTTAATAAGTTTACCATCCTATTTCTAGTAACGTTCTGTACCATATATAAAATCACCTGGAGCACGTTTCCCAACTGTTGAGCCACGATGACCAGTAAAATGGCCACGATGCCGTACACCAGCGCTATCGGAATGACATAATGTAAAAACGTTTTGAAGAATTTTTAAAAAGTTATCAGGCCTTAACTCACCTAGTATTTTGCTGATTTTTGTCGCACTTTTATCTGATATATCGGGTTTGATGTAAGCTTTGATGAAATCTTCTAGAGTCACGGCTGCTAAAGAGTTTACACCGGATGAAACAGTACTGAAGTGAGAAAAAATGATTCAACTGTAGAATTTAAGGAAGATATTTAAGAGTAAAAGATGATAACCTGAGTGCGCCGCTGAAGATCCCGGATACGAAAAGACCGGGCAATCCGGACAGATTTCCTAAAGTATCCATGACGAAGAGTGGAAAGAGCTAAGGACGATATTTGTCGGTTATTTTACATCTGTGATGTTGCAAAAGTGGTTTAAAAAAATACCTGATCGGGAGCCTGCACTTGTTGGGTCAAAATAGGATCGCAGTCGTGGTATTTGGCATATATCACCAAACCGGCCAGACCGCAGATGGTCAGCAATAACGTCAGAGCCGGCAGGTTGATCCAAACGGTTCTGAAACATCATACGCCATAAAAAATTTTTTACTTGTCATTATTAGCGTAATTACTTACTTCTGGGCGGATTTTAAAGAAGGAAGACTCATATATCTTTGCACCATGGCCTGGTTGACTCCGTAAGTCGATAACCACATGAAATATCCTCCTATTAGTAGATTCCAAACTGTATGCCGTTTGGTTATATCTGTATCAAAACTGAAGAGATGCCTTTTGTAGTAATCAGAAAAGAAAATTTAAATAAATAATCAGAAAGAATTATCCCCGTGGACTCGGCCCTATGCCAAGCATAGGGGTCGAGTCCAAAAAAAAAATATCATGGAGCCGGCCCCATGATAAATATTTTCAAGGGGGTGGGACCCGATCTACCGTACTCTACTATCTTGCTGGTAGGGGTGGGATCCGATCCATCCCCGTACTCTACTATCTTGCTGACACCTCCGCAGGGGTAGACAGCCTGTGGAAGGGCTGGTTTTGTCCCGCCACTTATAGAAAGTGGCGGCATCTGTTGACAAAAAAATTACGGGACAAAAATACATTTTCGCTCTTGTGTTATTCGATATCTAACTGTAGAAAAATTACCATAAATGCAAATAATCATAAATAAATAAAGAGTTTACAAAAAAACATTTTTCATTCCAATCTATATGATAACTCCTGCCCCGTGGCCAAAATTAAAAGTCGCGCCGATGATGCCAAAATAGTAATTACTTGAAAAACTCGATTCTCTGGCCTTCGATGCTGGTCTTCCAAACGTAGCTCATCCCTCCTACGTCGGTGGCACCTTTGGTTACTATAGTCAACATGGCGACAAACATCATTAAGACTTGAACCAGATCGGTCCACACTACGGCTTTTATTCCTCCCTAAAACGTAGATAAGGTATTTTTACCATGTAGGAATATTATGCGAAATCCTTTCCAGACATACTCACGATTGTAGTGTAAAAAGTGCAGACTATTCCAGTCGATAAAACAGAAAACCATAAGCTGATACCTGTAACTAATCATTTCGAAAAATCAGAATCTTACTCATCTAATTAAAAAATAATAATATAAACTGACGCTGATCTAAATTTATTTTCACCGATAAATCGAATTCAATTGTAAATAGCTAATTAAGTTGCGTGATTTTTTTGTAACTTAAATCGATTTAACCTTATTTGGACGGTCGGCGAGGTTTTCGCGTGAATCGAAATTGTTTATTCCCCTACATTTTCGTCTTGTTTGAATTCGTATCGTGACATTTTGAAAAATCTGTCACACATCGATGCCATTTTTTATTCTATTTAAAATGCATTCACAAAATATTAAAAATTTGTGTCTTACCTTGAGCGAGGGCCAGCGAAGGTGCGTACAGAACTATGGCCATGTACATCATCTATAAATTAGAACATTAATAAAGAAACGTTCCTTTCCAATGCTCTTCTATGCCAAAAGTTAAGATACTTGCCATTTGTAAAGCAAAAACGATTGAAGCCATGGTTCGGATGTGCTTGTTAAATCTCAATTCCAGATACTAAAATATAGATATATTATCATTTTTGCTATTCTAATACAGTTTTATTATTTAACGTCTTACTTGTTAGTACAGTGTGTTCGAAAAGTAACTATACATTTGTCACCGCTTTCACTTTATATGGGTTGAGACTTACTTGTGAGCTTACGAACTGCCTTATGTGCATTTGCAACACCGATGTTTTTCTGTTGGCCCAACTTTCGCACGGATTTGGTGGGACTACATTGCGTAGTAGCTGATATGTCTTGCAGGTTTTTCTTCATCGAGTACTGATAGTCTACCATTTCACTTATAGTCCTTTACTCATCCCATCTCCCTAAATTTCTCGATTAGTGCTCTTATACTATATCGATTAGGAACCGCTGTACTTGGAAATCTAATGGAAAACTGGTCTTTCACTGTCTATATGTTCTCACCATGGTCATCACCCTGATTGGCTCGATGAAGCAAACTGCACACAACGCGGAATTACCAATCTTTGCAGAAAATATTACTCGCAGCGTACAGGATACAATCCCTCAATATATAATCGTGTTTATTATAGATGTATAGTTATTTTTCTAACGCACTGTACAATATGCTGGCAAAAGCGGAAAATTTTCGAATAAATTACTGATGGGATTTTGAATTTTGATACTCTTCTACATCGTTATATTTAATAAATTTAATGGAGGATCTTAAGGAAAATTCCCAAAGAACAATACGAAAATGGAAAACCCTAAACTAATTTAAGATGGGATGATAGCTGAACAAAGAATACTATAATCATATTATATTTATTATGGCGTTTACAGATGCGATATACAGGATCCTGTTTGACAGACTAACTACGCAATTATACAAAGCAAACATTCAACAATATAATTTCATTGCAGCAGGAAAGTTATTATATCAACGATAGAATAGATTCCTATATAATTACTTCCCGCTATGCTTGAAATGAAAATAGATTTTTAAAAATATCAAGGCCGGTAAAATTCGCCGCCTCGAAATGGTAGATTTAAGAGGGGCCGATGTGCCTTATTTAGCTACCGAGCGATAAACTCACCTGATAAGCGCTGGTCAATTGAAGATGGTAGAAGACGGGTAGATACAAATGCGCGGCAGCTGGAACCATAAGAAAAACCGAGATGCCGATCATAGTATACAGTGTGCCATACTGATACATCTCTGCTGGCAATCCCAGGAGGGTGATGGCCGAGAGGAAACTGGCCAAGATAGACATGGCCACTGGAAAAACACTCATGTTTCTGTTACCCAAGAGAAACTCTTTGGTGCTATTCTGCTTCTGTCCGGTACAGGCGTAGTAAATGCCAATGGCAGCCGATATGGCTAACATGAAGGCGAAGACCACGTAGTCCACCGTGCAAAAACGTCCGATCCGAATCTGTTCAGCCATTCCCGACAAATGACAAACCTTCGACTAAACACACATTCCACAATAGAAGGAACTACTGTCACTATGCCGGCCTATCACGTGATTATTATTGTTTCTACAAGTATAGGCGCGAGGACAGGTCTCTGCAATTTGGCGGCTTTATGATGATATACGGTAAATTGCTTTATAAGAATGTGCGTGGCAGAAATTTGGAAATTTCCTGAAAATTCTTTTTTAACCAAATGAAAGTAAAGGCAAAATTTATAAATGCATTTATTTTAAATCGTAACCATATAATAAAGATTTCGATTTATATGTAAAATTTCTATCGGCCATGAACTCTTCAGACGACTTCTGTTTGCATTCCTTTATGAATGGTCCAAGGATGTATCTAGAGAATTAACTTTTTAATTTATCATCTAATTTGTTTTTGACAGAAAATAAATGTCGTCATACTCACCGAATTCGTACTGGAACGCATTTTTGACTTATTTTGGAATCTGCACATAAACTGGTGAACTACCACGGCCATGGGAGACAGGAGTTTTTCATCAGTTTTTCTGGATTTTTTACAAACTGCCAATAAAATATGTTACAATTTTGATTATCATGGAAAAAAGTAATAGTTTTTATAAATTTAAATGTTTGTTTAGACCGTAATTTTTTTCGTATAGCTCTTTAAACAGTCCGTTTCGTTCAAACTGGACCTCTCTAGGGCGTGTATAGCAACTACAGTCAATCGTTTTACCAATTAAAATAGTTGTTTTTGTAGCATTCTGACTAAAAACGAGTATTTTTACATTATAGAAGATTTATCTCTTTCGTAATTTAAAGAAATTATTTTCGTCATCTTCGTAATTACTTTAATAGCCAACCCTTAATATAAAAATATTTCCTTGAAATGTATAATTTTATTTTTAATCTGAAGTTTTATATTTCTAGAAGTGGAAAAATTAATTTGACCGAAGCTTTTTCGAATATCAAAATGATATCATTAATTTTTGGAAAGGCGAACTTCTTTTATTCTGACTTGTGAGCCAAATCGGCTTAGAGTAAAAGAAGTAAAAATGAAAAATATCTTTTCTATTTATTTATAATATAGTTTTCAACCGTTCTGTAATTTTTGGATAGCACCATTAACTAACCACTTAAAAACTTCTCGTTATTATTTGTAGAGATAAATAAGTGGAAGATGCACGATAAGAATTTGCAAGAAAATAATTATAACACGTATCCATTTCTATATTTCGGTCTACTTCATTAAAATGTATACTTGCCGGTTATTAAGCTAAACATTAATCCAATCGCCATACAAAGAAGACATCCTATGCAGCTATACCACATGTATGATATTCTATAGACGAATGGCACTTCTCTGTGGATAAATCAGATTATTATTGTTGCTACGATGTTTTATTAACTCTATTCTTCGCTTACCCGCTTATTTCCGTGTAGTTCCCATCCAAGCGTTCGGTGATGTTTATATAATGCTGCCAACAACCTCTCACCGAAACGGGTGCCTTGGGTACTTGAGGTTTTTCTACGAATGCTCCAATTCCCATCCACCCTACAATAGCTATACTGGAAAGATAACCGATCGCCGCTCCCTAAATGTAGTTAACAGATTTAGTTAATTAAACCATAGTAATGATACAAATGGATAAAAATAACTTTTACCATAGAGTTTGACCAGGGAAAAAACATTCCTAAAGAAAAAAGACCGACGGAAGGTCCTCCTAATATACCAGTCACCACTAATGCTCCCTAAAAAATCAATCATGTATAAAGATAGGAATAAAACATAAACGAAAACTTACCTGCAAGACATCTCCCAGTTCTCTGGCCACCACCACCAGCAATATAGCTATAATGCCATAGGTTAATGCTGGAAAAATTTATCTTGATAAAAATCTGATCGTTCGTATATTATCAATTTTGTTAACATCAAATTTATTTTTTAATTATGAATTGTCCATTTCCATTCTCCGCCTAATTTGCCACTTGAATCAACTAGATTTCTTCTTTAATTGAGAAAATATTTTTAAAAAAACGTGCAAACAATAAATTGGCCAGTAATAAAATATTAATCTCGAAAACATTTTGCTCGCGTGTTTGACACGCTCTGCTTTAGTGTCGTTTGTAAAATTATATCCCAGAGACTTTTGTATTTATAATGAAACCAGTCGGTTAATACTGAATAATCATAAGCATTTCTACCAAAATTTATTATATAAATAAATAATTCAAATATTTTTGACCATACCTAATATTTTAGTTATTCTCGAACACCATTTTTCAGACAGATCGGGCTTGATATACGTCTTAATTAAATCTTCCAACGTAACGGCGGCCAAAGAATTAACTCCCGAGGATACAGTACTAAACATAAAAATTACACAAAATAAAAAAGTAGAAAATAATGGGAAAATGATAACCAACGTACCTGAGAGCTCCACTGAATATTCCAGAAACAAACAAACCAGGAATACCTGGGAGATTCCCTAACGTCTCCATGACAAACAGGGGAAACAACTAAAACCAGTGAACAATAATCATACCGATGAAATTTTGAAATTTTTGAATGAAAAACTCACTTGATCCGCCTGAGTGACTCGCTTGATAGTTATAGGATCGCAATCGTGATATTTACTATATACCACTAATCCGGCCAAACCAGACAGCGCGATAATGGTCATGATGGTGGGCAGCGTTAACCATATGGCTCTGTAAGTGAAACGTTTTAGAGGAAAAATGTAACGAAGTTAAACTATTTAAATTAAAAGACTTATTCTGTACCTTTGCGCAGCTTCCACGCTGGGAAGAGATAAATATCGTTGAATAGTGGCTTGATTACAGCCTAGAGCCGATAACCAAGTAAAATATCCACCGATAAATAGACTCCATACCGTGTGACGAGTAGTCAAACTTGTATCGAAACTATTCGAAGATACAAATGTTCATTGTTTTTCTGGGAGCGATATAAACACTATTATATAATTAAACAATTTCTCGCTCAATACTGTAAAAAACAAAGTTTACTATTAATATTGGAACAGTATGTCTGGAATAGATCAGACAGGATGAGAAATTTTGATTATGATACCAATTATTATCCTCGTTTTTATACAATAATAAATATGCGTAAGAATGGCTCGACAATTCTTCGAATTTTTCTTCAGAGTCCGAGCTCGAATATCCATCAGTGTTATCTTAATGTATCTCGCTAAGTATAAGTAGAAAACTATTTATATGTAATTAACTAAATAATTAATGACATTTCATATAAAATTTATGTTCGTGATAATTCCGCCCCTGATATTTAATATCGATAATCGACATCCACTTCCCGTTTATTCTTCTTAATTATATCCCGTTCTTACTTGAAAAATTCTATTCTCTCTCCTTCCACGCTGATTCTCCATACGTTCTTCACTCCACCGACATCTTTCGCTGCTTTGGCAATAATCAGTACCGTGACCACGAATACTGTAGTTATCTGAACTACATCGGTCCACACTACCGCTTTCAAACCTCCCTGCCAAGAGTTTCCAAGAAACAGTAAAAATAGTATTCGTCGTAATTTATATAATTATTTTTTCAGGAAACAAAAAAATCTTACTACGGTGGTGTAAAAAGTGCAAACTATAGAGGTGGATAAAACGGCCATCCACAGACTGATACCTGTAACTGGATTCAACCTGTTAGAATTTCGATTCATCCGATAATGTTAAAAAAAATTAAGTACCTTGGCTCAGCGCTAAAGCCGGAGCGTATATAACTATTCCCATGTATAACAGCTGCGAAGAAAAATGCGTCATTAGTGTTTTCTCACCGTACAATATGACATAATATCGCATGTTTTCTTACCATGTGCACCGAAAAGAAGGTAGATCCTAAAGTCCTCACCATCTTGTTGAATCTTAGCTCTAAATACTGCTTTTACAAATGGAATGAATTTAACAATTTTTAAAGCCATTTTCCCGCTAAAATCTACTTACCTGATAAGCGCTGGTTAGTTTCAGTTGGTAAAAGACTGGCATGTATAAATAAGCAGTGGCCGGCATGACCAAAACCATAGACAAACCCACCATCACATACATGGTGCCGTATTGATACACTTCGGCCGGCAATCCCAATAGGGTGATGGCGGAAATAAAGGTGGCCAAAACCGACAAGGACACTGGCACCACTCTCATGTTGCGGTTTCCTAATAGAAATTCTTCTACCGATTTTTTTCGTTTGTCTAGACCATAAAATAATCCAATAGCGGCCGAAGTGGCTAACATCAGAGCGAAAACCGCGTAATCGGCCGGACTAAAATGAGTTGACATCTTCACTAACTAATGTCACCACACGCGAAATCTTTCGATAGGATAGCGTGACTGTCAGTGTCATATATCTCCATGGGCAGGATGGGTCCCAGGCGATTTTATCGTTCACTAGGTTTTCTTCTCTACTTCTCCTTAAAATTTCTAATGACTCCGTGATGGTAGGTCATGTTCCAGGTTTTACTGGTTTAATGATACTTGCCTCATCCCAAAGTATTATTAAATCCCTATTGTACACTTCCATTGCTAGAAGAAAACCTAGTGAACGATAAAATTGCCTGGGACCCACCCTGCCCATGGAGATATGTGATTAACAAAGAAAATAATTGAGACTTTTTAGAATCTGATTATCTAATTTTTTAATTTATTTTAATTAACAAATTTTTAGCATACATTAATATGTTTATTATTTTATTTCATTTCTGTTTGTATTAATAAGTTGTTTCATTTATTTTAATTGTACTAACTAAATTCAGTTTTATGTAATTGCTAATTTTGTAATGAAAAGCGGGAGCCATAGCAACATTGTTACTTATTCCTTCGATACTTTGAATTTTATTTGAATCTTTAGAATGGAGTACCTGAAGATGGCATTGAGCCGAAAATGTTAGTAATATTAGTTTGTTAATAAAGTTTTTATGATTTATCTCAGCTGCTATTAGTGCTAGTTATTTCCTATGTTAAATAACTATATTAGTATAGAATTGATGCTAAAACTACAAAACTATTTAATACATTGAAATGATATTCAACATACAAGTTATGGTATTGAAGATGATTTCAATGATATAATTTAATTTTAATCATCCCAAAATAAGCGATATATTTAGAAAAGCGATAATTTTTCCATAATTGCTTGATACTTCACTTTGCACAACAATTTTATATTCAAAATTATATCATAATCTTTTTTGCAAATATAAATTATTTATTAATTTAAAAAGAGATATTTAAAAAATTTAAATAGAAAAATTCTCATTAAGATAGAAGCAAACAGATTGCAAAAATGAAATTATAAATAAAATGTACTTACTTTCTGGAAAAATACATATATTTATTTCCTTCTTTATGTAATTGAATTCTCTCACCATCATATTTATTTTCAATATAAAAAGACTGATTGCTCATTAATTTTTCTATCTAAAATTATACAGTTAATAAACAATTACACTGTATCTAGATTTCAAAGAAGTTAAAAAACTAAAAAAGTCTGTATCTTAGAATCAAAGAAATATTTGTACAAGTTTTATTTTGTTTAACATATTAAAAAAATGAATTATTTATTATCATGAAATATAAAACAAAATTACATTCCAACATATATGGCTTGGGCCATCTTACATTGCATTGTGTTGTCAGTATTTGGAATGGCAAAAATTTTAGGAGTCATCAGTAGGTTATGGTGGGACAACAGTACATTATAATGGGAACGGGTAGGAAAATTAATTGTATGTTATACAAAAATATATAAAGTGAGGCATACTTGTATATTTATTATGCATCAAATTATTAAAATAATGCTTAACTTTATAATGAACAACAATAATTTTAAATTTTCAATTTTTATTGATTGGTAAATTATGGTCTATCTCAAGAAGGAATGAAGGCATCAAGGTGCTATTTTGATTTTGCAAGTATTATAATTTCATACAAATTTTTTTGAATAATACATCTGTTAAAAACTAAAATTCTAATAAATTTTTGTTTCTTTAGAATTTGAAAGAGAATAAAGAACAAATTGCCAGATTATTGGAACACATTTAATGATTAAGAATTATGAAACTTTAATATTTTACTTATTTTCATTCTAGCAATGAAATATAGCAACTTAAGTGGGAACTGGACTTTGGCAATTTTATTTCTTGGATATCCCATTATGCTGTTATATCCTTTGAATTTTATTCGAATCTTTAGAATGGAATACCTGAAGATGGCATTGAGCCGAAAACGTTAGTAATATTAGTTTGTTAATAGAGTTTTTATGATTTATCTCAGCTGCTATTAGTGCTAGTTATTTCCTATGTTAAGTATTTGAGTTTAAGCAGTTATTAAAGTCTTAGAATATAGTTATTTAGTTATTATAAATTATAAATATGCTTGGATAATATTTAAATGCAATTAAATTATTCGTTAATTTATATAAATAACTATCTAAGTATTTAATATTCTAAAAGCTGTAGGCAAGTGCAAGTAAGCCATGTGTTATCTCTGCATTAATGCTTAACATTATTTTATGACAATGATGTAAAATAAAAATCTAATAAATCTTTAGTAAATTTTATTAAAGAGAAATCTCAGAGAATGAATATTTGCCATTTTTAAATGGATGAAGCTACAAAATTAGTAAATGTTACTCAAAATTCATTTATAATCATTTGAACATTTTACATTCATTTAAATTTTATATAAATAATCAAATAGTTCAAAAGTTATTAGGGAGAAACTTTTGAAGCCTGAATGGCTGCCATTTTAAATAATTGCAGATAAATGGTTAATTGATATGCCATGGAGATCATTTTCAAAGATATAATCATCATGCTAAATTTCATAAAAAGCAAATGAGTAACTTAGGCATTCAAATTTCTGAGATATTGTTATTATATACTATCATTTTTAAATTGTGCAACTGGAATATTAAATAATGTGGCCTCAAGGTGACCTTTAATGGCAGAATATCATTACCAAATTTTATGAAAACTACTAATTCATAAATGATTAGTAGGAATACCCAGATAAACAATATGATATTATTATAAACTTAACTCTCCTTCAGAAAGTAGCATAATAAATACAATACAGTGTAATTAAGCTCTAATTAAATTCTTTTAACTAGTGTCTGGCATGCATTGGTTTTGCAAAAATGACATCAGATTGGCATCATAACCATGCTTTGTTTCATTGAGAAGTTTGATCAATGCATGCCTTATGTACCCACTATAAGCAAATGTACTTTATCCTGCAAATATGAGAAAAATCTGCAGAGCAAAAATTTCAAATTTAAATAATGGACACCTTGCTGATGAAAGAACATATAAAGCAAACCTGTATCATTAGAGCAGGGATGCACAGACCACGGCCCTCCATTGATTTGTTGGCAGCCCGCCTCATCATGTGTAATAACACAAATCAACAAAATATTATTTATAGTTTTAAACAGTGCATTTTCAAATAATATTTTTAAACAATAAGAAAAAATAATAAAATGTATTCGGAGGAACAACTGCTTATCTTTAATGCGTAAAAAACAAATAAAACTATAATTTATTTTTATTGTATATAGTTCTTTTGTTCTAAAACGTTATATTATTCTTATTGAGCTGAAGATGGCTTAATAAAGCTGAAAGCGCTTCTCTCTTACGAATGTTTTTCCACTGTGAATTTGTGCTGAATTAGATTTATAATACCATTATGCTGAATTTTATGCCTTATCCCTACTTAAAATGTCATTAATGTCTGTGTGTTCAAAGCTCAAATACTTGAGGAAAAGCATTTTCCCCAAGAATAAACCATTCTTTAATTATGACCATTCTTTATATTATGTTCATTGAGATCTATATCTTTTTCTAATTTACTATGTTAGAAAAATATTTAACAATCTAATAATCATATTATAATATGATAAGAAATCAATACAATATTAAATTTTTTAAATTCTGTTTTTATATTCATAAATGATTTAAAATAGCATTTAATTTCATTTTTCTGATATTGTTTAAATAGAATGGAATGTTTCTATATTCCATTAAATAAATATTTAATAAAAATATATATGCATAAATAATTATTACTATGAATTTCATACAAGTGCATATCTAATTACAAAATATCAATAAATAACTAAATTAACTAAATTGTATTGCTATTTTAACGAAAATTTTCCAGAAGAATTAAGGGTCTATCTATTGTAGTTATAAGATATATAACAGTTTAGGGCAAATCATCTATCTAATATATAAAGGAATTGCCAATATACAATTTTAAGTATATTTTGGAATTTGTATTATTTTAATCACTGAAAAGTCAGAAATCTACAGAATTTTAATATTGTTCAATATTTAGAAATTAGAATAAATTTTTAATATTTTATAGCAGAATTTATTAATTTTCACTTCTTAAATGTATGTCAGACAGGGCCAGGTGAAGATAGTAAGCATCACTGAAGAGTGAATGAGAATAAGGATACTATGGGATATCCTGCCAACAAATACTACATGTGGTTGTCAACATTAACAATAGTAATAATATTTCAAAATGTATTATTTTAACTTATTATGGAATATTTGAAACTGGAAGCAATGTAATTTTTAATTCTCTACCAAATAGAGCAATCATCACAGTTATTTTTAAGTGCACCAAAGTATATTGATTCTAAATTATTTGAATTATTATTATTAAATTTGTGTATGGCTTTAAGAATTTTAAGAGCAATTCCAATATCACAATATCACTCAAAATTTGAATTATAGAAAATTACCTACTCTGAAACATAGATCAAGAAAGCTATTCAGTTCAGCATTAATTGCTATTGAACATGATATATATGATAAAATGAATTTGGAATATATAACTGAAGAATTTTCAAATGAAAAAAACACATAGAATTTCCATCTAAAAGATTATTTTTACATTTCTTTTTTTATTATTTAGTTAATTTTTGTAATTTTTAGAAGAGTTGTAAATATCAAAATATCTTAAATATCTGTCCCAATTAAGTGGAATCCACTGTATATATAGATAAAATATATATATAAGAATTATTATTTCATTTTTAATCATGCAATGCACACTTTTGGCACAAGTGCCATAGGTTGGCCACCCCTGGCCTAAGGCTTACATTGATCTTAGACCAAACTAAATAACCTAATTTCTAATAAACATTTTCTAGATGTTTCAGTTAAAATAGTATATTGTACTTTTGACCTAAGGTATAAACAAGTTATTTTCCAATTATAATCCTAGCTTGGTCCCAAGACTCATTTACTTTTAAGAATATAGCACTTAAAGTACTCCTAGCAAGAATTTTTACTCATTGTACTATAGATTACAGAAAGAGTTGTGTATACAATACTATACTTAAATAAGCTAAGTGATATGGTTATACAACTAACTTTGTTAAAAAATTATATGATCTTTTGCATAATTCAATTATCTGCTTAAACTCTTCAATGACTTTACTTAAACATAAGCATTAAATGCAGTTGAGAAATACTAGATAGAAAGTCCTTATTCATGAACAAACAAACGTTTTTGATACTTTGTACCCTCTTCAGGCTCACATTCAAATACGATTCTCGAATATTAACAGCTTTTTAGGAGTTCTAATAATAAACTTAGAAAGAAGCAAAAATTCAAAACAAAAACAAAGAATAAATACAAAAAACTGTTACCATTGGTAACATATGATTATGTTTAACATATGGTTATGTTTAAATAAGTTCATGATCTTTTGCATTACAGCATTCCATATATACTACAATCTGAAGTGCAACAACCAATAAGATTAAAATCTATAGATTATGATCCAACTTTAAATTTTATAAAAAGAAATTTAAGAAAAAAGCTAATGCCCTCTTCCCATATTCAAGACAGAAGAACATATAAAGATAAGTCACTCCAATTGGCTCTTGTAAAGGAGTATATTGCATTCCAGATGATAACAAAGAATGTAATAGAATTGAACAATATATAGATAGTGAAGTCCATAGACTCTAAATTAGAACATAAAAAGATTTAGCTAATGCTAATATTAATACAGCTCTTTTTTAAAAGATTTTTTTAAATCCTTGTTAGATATTCACTGAGATGAAGTGAAGTTACTCACAGATGTCCAACAAATTGATGGGATTAGAATGGGAGAAATATTTCAGATTATAGAACATGCAAGAAATCATTGCATCATTAATGGAGTCTTTTCTTTTGTATGGTAAGCTTGATGGCTAAATTTTGATTGCCCCTTTTCGCTCAAATAGAGTACTAAGGGAGCCATTATGGGCAAAAAATAAATGCAAAAATATAGAAGAAGCAAAGAACCATTCCAATTCAATCTATGTGATGACACTTGTGAGTACCTAACTCTGTATAGAGGAGTATTAATAACTTATTTTATGTTAGGTAGAAGCTTAGAACTATGTTAGCAGATATTAAGTACTATGTTATTAGAGACCTAGAACTGTGTTAGTAGTATATCTATAACTATGTTAAGAGGAAACTTATCTTAAGTTAGTAAAAGACTTATAACTTTGTTAATACCTAAAACTAATATTTTTTTATATTTTTTTATTTTTCTTTTTGTATTTAATTAAAATGTTACCTGTGTTAATAACTTAGGACTAGACATATCTACAATCAACATACCACAATCACTCAGTTTAAGAATTGATAGGATAAAAGGTGTTAGTAATACCAACCAGACCTAACCTAAATATTCCGATATCTCCACTCCCACAGGAAAGAAAGTACGGGAGTAGACATATCATCGATGCATCTCAGCCATCAGGAAAAACCAATGGAAGTTCGTCACTGGAGAAAAACCAACAGCTGAAGTATACCAGAGGAGGCAGTAAATAAGAATCCATTCACACAAACACATTTACTCTATGCCATTGGCATGAATGATGAAATTGGAAATCTGACACCAAATAAAGTGATTGGAAACAATAGAAACAGAGGTAAACAATTTGGAAACATGTTAAAATCAAGAAAAGAAAACTACTGAAAAATTAAAAGTACTAATAATGAAATAGATCACAGCACTTTATAGCAGTCCCGAAAATACTTTTATTACTTAAAGGGTTAACCCTTTAAGTAATAAAAGTATTTTCGGGACTGCTATAAAGTGCTGTGATCTATTTCATTATTAGTACTTTTAATTTTTCAGTAGTTTTCTTTTCTTTGATTTTAGCATGTTTCCAATTGTTTACCTCTGTTTCTATTGTTTCCAATCACTTTATTTGGTGTCAGATTTCCAATTTCATCATTCATGCCAATGGCATAGAGTAAATGTGTTTGTGTGAATGGATTCTTATTTACTGCCTCCTCTGGTGCACTTCAGCTGTTGGTTTTTCTCCAGTGACGAACTTCCATTGGTTTTTCCTGATGGCTGAGATGCATCGATGATATGTCTACTCCCGTACTTTCTTTCCTGTGGGAGTGGAGATATCGGAATATTTAGGTTAGGTCTGGTTGGTATTACTAACACCTTTTATCCTATCAATTCTTAAACTGAGTGATTGTGGTATGTTGATTGTAGATATGTCTAGTCCTAAGTTATTAACACAGGTAACATTTTAATTAAATACAAAAAGAAAAATAAAAAAATATAAAAAAATATTAGTTTTAGGTATTAACAAAGTTATAAGTCTTTTACTAACTTAAGATAAGTTTCCTCTTAACATAGTTATAGATATACTACTAACACAGTTCTAGGTCTCTAATAACATAGTACTTAATATCTGCTAACATAGTTCTAAGCTTCTACCTAACATAAAATAAGTTATTAATACTCCTCTATACAGAGTTAGGTACTCACAAGTGTCATCACATAGATTGAATTGGAATGGTTCTTTGCTTCTTCTATATTTTTGCATTTATTTTTTGCCCATAATGGCTCCCTTAGTACTCTATTTGAGCGAAAAGGGGCAATCAAAATTTAGCCATCAAGCTTACCATACAAAAGAAAAGACTCCATTAATGATGCAATGATTTCTTGCATGTTCTATAATCTGAAATATTTCTCCCATTCTAATCCCATCAATTTGTTGGACATCTGTGAGTAACTTCACTTCATCTCAGTGAATATCTAACAAGGATTTAAAAAAATCTTTTATAAGCTTTCTCTGCCACGAATCAAAGAAGTTACAGTCGTAGACAATGTGTTCCATGGTATCATCATCCCCACAATTACAGTTACATCGAGAATAGAAAAGAATTTTGAATCTATTCAATTTAATTTCCCATGCTGGATTAAGAAAGCCGTTAATCGTGATGAAAAACTCCAAGATGTATACTTAACTGGCTATTAAGACTTGGAAAAAAATTTATGAGTAATTTCGCCTTTATTATCTGTCCCCCACCTACTTGACCAGCTGGCCCTTGATCGCTCGTGGAGAAAGCCTTTAACCTATGTAACAGGAAGGATATTGTAAGAGGTGTCTCTGTTTAAATGTGCTGCACATGCCAATGTCTCAGCCAGCTCATTCCCGAGGCAGGCAGAGTGGCCCTTTACCCAACAAACACGTCCCATAAAGGGTGAAATTTCTTGAATATGCTAAAAGCTAGTTTAGTTTTAACTTTTGGATATCGAATATAGTTCAACACAACAGTTGAATCCGTACAAATAATTACATCACATAAGTTTTCTGCTTCTATAAATTTCAAAGCCTGTAAGACTGCAAGTAATTCTGCCTGAACTATAGTACAATTAGGATTAAGTTTAAAATCCGAACACTGTAAAAACCTCCCTGCCTCGGTTAATGCCAACAACATTCATAACTCATTAATGAAGTCATTCCAGAAGTGATCCTAACACCATGGTTCTCTCTCAAGTATATTAATAAACATTAATCTTTATTGATATTTTTGAAAATACACCACTTACGGTATGATTTTGCATTACATTTGTTTTGCTTTCCACTAACTTATAAATTTAATTTTTCCAGTAATTTTATATAATCTTAATCTATTCTATATATTTTATATTTATGTTATATTTATATTTTATCTATGTATTTCCTATTATGTTATGATGTAATATATTATAAATACATTTATATAAATAAGATATTAAAAATTACATAATTATATTATTTCTTTCTTATGTTCAGCTGATACATCATTTGGTTACCATACTAATAGGTATTACTTATTAGAATTGCAAATTTTTTAATCCTTTTCTGAACTTGTTCTTTAGGTAATTCTTTAGGCAATTAAGTGGATTTGCTACTGAAGAAGACCCTTTTGGATTCTTCAGACCTTTATTTCTGTTTAATAAATGAAATTTTATCATCTGAGTGCTTATTTTAGATTTTATTTTGGACTTTTCCAAAGGTAGATGTTTCTTGTATTTTTGCTATAGAAATACTTTGGTTGAGTGACAATCATTTAATAAGATTGCTAAGTGTAACATTGTTAAGATAATAACTCACCTCAATTTTTCTAAAACTCAGTATTCTCCTTATTTAGAGCCAATTTTAACTAGTTTACACTCTAACTCATTTACACATATCTCATTGATAAATACAGTAAAATTTCTATTATCTGAGATATATGGAGAGAGGAAGTCTCGAATAATTAAAAATGAGGATAATATAGAAGTTTGATAAATTATTATTAAATAAATTGGACTTGAATATATTAACATGATAAAATACTTTCTATTTTCAGGTTAGACCTAATTATTAAATATAATGGCTTTTATTGTATAACTTATAAGTAAATTGTTGATCAACTCATGTTGATTTTTATTTAATTTTGCTAATTAAAAAATTTTAAAAAAATCAATATGATGCGAATGACAATTCACCTCAAATAATACAGAATCTTGATTAAATGAGACTCTGTTAATCGTGATTATTGTATTCATTTCTGCTTAACAAATTTTAACTGACAATCATGTTGTCAATTTTTAAAATTACTATAATTCATTATCATCTTAATTCTGTTTATAAAATACAGAATAGAGAATATTCTTTAATTCAATAATTCATGAGATTTCAGTTTGGCAAGGATGATATATCGATTACAGAATGTATTTATATGCATTATTAAATGTAAGACCATTTTGTCTTTTCTGTAATTTTGCTTCAAAATATTGAGTTAGAAGTGTAAGTATATCTTTCCTGAATTAAATACTAAATACTTAAATAAAAGAATAGAATTAAAGTAAAGGTTTGAGTTTGATTCTTCACAAATTATAATAAAAACTTAAATCTGAAATTTCTTTTATTGAAACAATTTTTGAATGAAATATGGATGATTTTTTATGCAAGTTTATAGATTTTAATTTTATTCATTAAATTTATATTTTTATTTAATATTTAATATGCTTTGTTAAATAAAAATAACAAAGCATAAAATTGTTGAAATTGTTGTAAATTGTTGAAATTTGCTAACCTGTTCAGGAGAAGCTTGTTCAGCTAGCATTGGACGAAATGGATTAAATAAGGATATCTCTATTTCATTTAATCTGACTAAGGGATTTTTTAACATTGTACATACCTGTGAAAAATAATTAAAAATATTAAACATTAAATAAATTAAAATCTCACAATGGGGAACTTGCATGAAATTTGCTTATTTTTAAAAGTAACCATTTCAAAAGTAAATTATATATATAATTTCTAACAAAACTATCAAAAACTTTATAATTCAATATTTAATCCATAAATATTTTAAATTAAAAGTAAAATTATGTGATTAGAAAGACATTTGTCTGTTTGCTTAAATAGAATATAATGGTTTTTGCTTGCTTTCTGCCATTATTTTATTTTATTTCTGTTTGATTAAAGATGGTTTTAATAAAGATATCAGGTGTGTAAATATGAAACCGGAATTTGCCAATAAATGGTGCCATCTGTCAATGTACCTTTCATCAAACTGCGTCATCGGTGCCATTGTTTTCTTTTGACATCTGTCAACAACATCCAATTCATAATCATACAAGTTTCATACAATAACACATGTTTTTTACGTGTTAAAAATGTCGACTTTTGTGCCTACATGTTACAATTTGCTGACATCATTGATTTTTTTATCATCATTCGAAGAAAACTGCTGCAGAATCACATTGAATGCTTGTCAAAGCTTACAGTGAGCATGCCCTTGGTAAATCACAATGCTATGAGTGATTTAATAAATTCAAAAGTGGTGATTTTGACATGAGAAACAAAGAATGTGGAAGATCATCAAAAAAGTTTGAAGACAGTGAATTGCAAGCATTGTTGGATGAGGATGACACTCAAATGCAAAAATAACTCGCAGATCAATTGAATTGTCATGAGAAGCTGTCTCCATATGTTTAAAAGCCATGAGAAAGATCCAAAAGCTGGGAAAATGGGTTCCGCATGAACTGAAGGAAAGACAACAGGAAAATCGAAAAACCACTTGCAAAATGCTGCTCGCCAGATACAAAAGAAAGTCATTTCTCCATTGAATTGTGACTGACAATGAAAAATGAATCTATTTTGAGAATCCAAAGCACAAAAAATCTTGGGTTGATCCAGGACAACCATCAACATCGACTGCAAGGCCAAATCGCTTTGGATGGAAGACAATGCTCTGTGTTTGATGGGATCAGAACGGTGTGATTTATTTTGAGCTGCTAAAACCTGGTGAAACTGTAAATACTAAATGCTAACAACAACAAACGATCAGTTTGAATTGAGCTTTGCATGAAAAATGACTAGAATATGATAAAAGGCAACACAAAGTGATTTTGCTTCATGAAAATGCACCATCACACAAAGCAAAACCGGTCCAGGAAATGTTGGAAACACTTAATTGGGAAATACTTTCACGTGAGGCTTACTTGCCAGATTTGGCTCCGTCCGATTTTCACTTATTTGCATTGATGGAGCACGGACTTGCTGAGGAGGGCTTCACTTCCTATAAAAATGTACAAAAATGGCTCGATAACTGGTTTGCCTCAAAAGAAGAACAGTTTTTTTGGCATGGCATCATTGCCAGAAAAATGGGAAAAATGTATAACTAATAATGGGTAATACTTTGAATAAAATACTCTTAACCATTATCATACGATGAACGTGTACTTTTTACTAAAAAATTCCGGTTTCATATTTACACACCTGATAAGTTTGATAACTTGCCTAGAATTGATTTTATAATGGTCATAATCTTTCTTGCATGCATGTTGTGTGTGTGTATAGTATCCCAGAATAAGAAATTATAATTCAAAACTAGCACTATTTTAAAGTGGAAAAAACAGACAAATCACTGTAGCGCTTTCGACTTTATTAAGTCATCCTCAGCTTACAAATCGAATATATAAGATTTTGGAACATAAGAACGTTATATAAAATTTAAAATTAAAGAATGGAAAAACGTAGATAAACAGAACATACATTAGAGTACAACGTTACATAAACATAAATAGATAATACAGGTAGGCCTCGATTAGTGCGAATAATTGGTTCCACAAATTTCTCGCACTAATCGAATTCGCACTATTCGAAGTATTAACTCTATGTAAAATATGGTAATTGGTTCTTGCTTTGTGAGATTCCGGCCATTAGCTAACTTCACGATGAATAACCACAATAAACTTAACACTAACTGTTTAAGAAATATTTATTTTCATATTTTACATCATTGTTCATCATCTAAATTAATAACTTACCAGGAATTGCGTCTCATACCATCATCAAACCAACCGCCAAATCAAAACCAAAATAGCGAATCGAAAGCGGAAGTTGAGCGCCGCTTTTCTGTCGCTCAATCACATCCATTTTTTGCTCTAGCGTGATCACTAACTTCTTCTTTTTTTCATTTCTTGTTTTATCGTCAGAAGTGTTCTTTCTTTCAGAAGTGTTCTCATTTTGATACAGTACTTTTTAAAAAAGAAAATTCTGTACTATACTGTAGCAAAGCTAAATAATACTATACTGTACTCGATAGCAAAGCTAAATAATAGTACAATAATGTAATAATAGTACAGTTAATGGCAAAAAGCCCATCTTTCTGATGTTTCACCCCTTCAAAGCCGTGTGACTGTTCTTAGACTGCTCATTGTCCAGTTTTACTAACCAAAAATTAACGGTAATTTGTTAATTGACATCATAAAAGGAGTTTTATTAGTAAGACTGGTCTATGCTTACAACTCGCACTAATCAAATATTTGCTCGCACTAACTGAAAAACGGTATCAACTTTTTAAGTCACATTAATCGAAATCGCATTATTCGAACTCGCACTAATCGAGGCCTACCTGTAATGTTAAAATGATATAATATAAGTTAATAAACAAAAAAAATTACATGTAATACAGGAATACCTCGATTATCGCGGTTTCGATTATTGTGATTCTCGATTTATCGCGGTTACAACAACAAACGATCAGTTTGAATTGAGCTTTGCATGAAAAATGACTAGAATATGATAAAAGGCAACACAAAGTGATTTTGCTTCATGAAAATGCACCATCACACAAAGCAAAACCGGTCCAGGAAATGTTGGAAACACTTAATTGGGAAATACTTTCATGTGAGGCTTACTTGCCAGATTTGGCTCCGTCCGATTTTCACTTATTTGCATTGATGGAGCACGGACTTGCTGAGGAGCGCTTCACTTCCTATAAAAATGTACAAAAATGGCTCGATAACTGGTTTGCCTCAAAAGAAGAACAGTTTTTTTGGCATGGCATCCACACATTGCCAGAAAGATGGGAAAAATGTATAACTAATAATGGGTAATACTTTGAATAAAATACTCTTAACCATTATCATACGATGAACGTGTACTTTTTACTAAAAAATTCCGGTTTCATATTTACACACCTGATAAGTTTGATAACTTGCCTAGAATTGATTTTATAATGGTCATAATCTTTCTTGCATGCATGTTGTGTGTGTGTATAGTATCCCAGAATAAGAAATTATAATTCAAAACTAGCACTATTTTAAAGTGGAAAAAACAGACAAATCACTGTAGCGCTTTCGACTTTATTAAGTCATCCTCAGCTTACAAATCGAATATATAAGATTTTGGAACATAAGAACGTTATATAAAATTTAAAATTAAAGAATGGAAAAACGTAGATAAACAGAACATACATTAGAGTACAACGTTACATAAACATAAATAGATAATACAGGTAGGCCTCGATTAGTGCGAATAATTGGTTCCACAAATTTCTCGCACTAATCGAATTCGCACTATTCGAAGTATTAACTCTATGTAAAATATGGTAATTGGTTCTTGCTTTGTGAGATTCCGGCCATTAGCTAACCTCGTGATGAATAACCACA